>CM040745.1:7377500-7582500 GCA_022829145.1 Albula goreensis | reverse complement strand
CTCCACAGGTTTAATACTTTTTCACTTGGCGTGCATAAACTTCAATTACCACATACCACGGTCTGTCATGAGTCACATTTTATAAACGCAACATTTTTAGCTGCTGTTTATATTCTCTTTCATATGAGACCCTCATCTGATTGGTGTGTTTAACGTGTGATTGTGTTCTGACATGATAATCTCCCGCACATTAACTGAGAATACTTACACCTATGCTGCAATATCTATGAATTAAAAATAGTCAGGTAGTATAGACACCAAATGACAAGCAGTGAACTTCAATTATTCTCTGGCCCTGAAATCAAGAGTATTGGTGGATACAATCTATTATACACATGGAGTCTCCTCAAAATTGTTTTCTTCCATTTTGGATTATCATGTCTTCACAATGGAGTTAAATATGATATGTATTTCAGCATGACCCCACTGGCTATTGTTTTTATCCTCCTTTAGGTTACAGATGGCAGAAAGTCAGTGTAGGTTTACTGTCACCAAGTGCAGCTGACTTGAAATGGACACATACCACCTAAAAATGTGGTCTGTCAGAATCGGAAAGATCTGATTCCATGTGTCTTTTACAATTTGAGCTGTTAAACAGATCTACATTGGATCAAAAAAAAGATTTAGGTCACCAACAATTTCTACTGGAAGTGTGGCCTTTGCAAAATAGCCCAATCTTCTAGCTTTGCAACTTGCTCCTTCATGATTCCATGAGAACTCAAGCAAATGTTCTTTTACTTACAGCTTCAGAAGATAATGAATACCGTGAACAGAGATTCATAAATCTTAAATATAACTAGTAGATTTATATGGAGAAACATTATGAACTCATCAAGATTTGTTCAAAGATAAGTACAGACTCAAAGAAGTCTGCTGCAGGTCTGGATTTCTCTCATTTTCACTCGCAGTGTTTTTGAGGACATGTTTTCAGCCACCAAAACAACCAGATTAAGGACAGCCAGGCAGAGCTCGCTCGCTGCTTAAAACAAATGAACAAAGTGCATTTAAGCATGTCCTTATGGTCCAAGTTATGAGATTTGATTTCTCTCCTCCTATCTGCTTTCTTTGCCTCCTTTAGTCCACTTAAAGTGCACTCATGTTCTTATTTAAAGGTGAACGTCGTTCCACTTTTTTTATATCAAGCAAATAACACCTAGAAAGCTTTTAAGGTTAACCCTGTCAATCTGATGGACAGGGTAACTCCCAACCTTTTAAGGACCTGAAGTAACATTTTGGCTAGGGACCCCCACTCACTAAATCTCCAGTTGAATGGTCTTTATGAGGATTTCTTCCAGTTATTACAAGCCTAGATTAAAAGAATATATTCTTTACAATTGTGTTATTGTAGCAGAAGGTCCCCCTAACCACTAGGGGGCCTCCTAAGCAGACCCTTATGCTGTCTGTGCCACAGGCCAGTCCTGAAAGTGGGCTGGCCCTGGAAGGAACACCAGGAGCAACTGTGTTTAATCCCTGCCTCACAATGCAGTATTTACACACCTCAGGGGCGTGTGAGTATTAAGATGAGGGACGCTAACTGAATAGCCAATGACTGCAGCTGCAATCAAGAGAGCCTGTGGCCTTATCATGCCCAAGGCAGCAGAAGGACTGCGGCAGAAATGAAGAGCCAGTAAAAGCGCCGGTTTCTGAGCCTCACTGGGATGGTGACAGCGAGCAGTCGTTTTGGGGAATAAATCAAGGAGGAAAGTCATCAGATTTTTTTTATTCACACCGTAAAAAGGGCCAGCTCATCTAGCATGGAATGGCGCTGGCAGAGCCACTGTGTTACAGGCTGTAGGGCCTCTTTATATAAAAGGGTGTACGAGATTGTCTGTCTCCCTGGGACTGAATGTACCATCCACAGTAACATGCAGTCTGACTCACTAATGTCATGATACAGTCCCGGAAGGCCACTCAGTCTGCTTTTTTTTGGTGCGTTTCAGCACTTCGGTGCTTAGGTAAGTCGCTGATTGACTAACCTGTCTGTGTAACTTTAAAGGCATTTAAGGCCTTGTTTCCTGAACAGGTGTTAAACTTACATAATTGCCCAGAATTAAACCTGCAGACACTGTGGCCCTCCAGGACTGGAGTTAAACCTGCAGACACTGCGGCCCTCCAGGACTGGAGTTGCACACCAAGACATTGAGCCTGGACTCAAGAACTCCATGAATCTCCCCCAGCTGTGCCATTCCTTGACAAATGTGATACTTTAAGTTAAGCACAAAGCACAATAGAGGTTAGCCCAAATAATCCTCCATGTTGTCTCTTTACCTCCCTGTTAGTCCTTGTCTGATAGCGCCATTTTTTTTTTCCAAATAATCTTGAATAACCTCATTGCCTTGTCTGGATCAGTGGCAGAAGAACCCAAGAACCATGCAAACCCGCTGAACCGGGTAGAACCAAGGTCAGGGGCAATGGACTGAGAGAGAGAGAGAGGGAGAAAAAAAGGAGGGATAAACTCAACGATGAGCAGATTTGCAAAAGCTGGTATTGATCTTCGCTGGAGTGCATGAACCGGCAGTTCAAACGCAAACAAAAGCAGAGTGATTACTCTACGCGGCAGAATCCTCCCCGGCCCTTATCAGCCCGACGCGCTCGTTGATTATTTATCTATCTGCCCATTTCATCACTTCCTTATTTATTTATTTTGGGTGGCTGGAAAGTGGATATCTCATGGCTGTTGGCACTCTTGGGTCACTGCCCACGTTTGAGGCCAGAGCCACAGCAGATTGTTCCCCATTTTGTTCTTCTGTGTATCTCAATGGAGTCACAGATCCAGGCCAGACCCAGGCTAGACCCAGACCAAACCTGTGTTACATGCTTATAGTGGAACCCCAGATATGTATATATGAATGATCCGAGACATATTTATACATACATTTATGTCGAAATTGAAGTTGAAGAGGCATCTGGTATTACAAGAGTTTATACCCATATTCTATTTTCCATTCATACGTATCTTTTATTAATATCGTCCTGAGGGTGTCCTGTGCTCCAGCAACAAAGCTCTGGTTGGTCAACATCGCTACAACATGGACTCTCTGTAATGGTCAATGACCAATATTGCTTAGGCAGGGGAGAAACCAGATTTCTGGAAATGTTCTGAAAAAAAAATTACCCGATTCTGTAAGATTTTTATATTTCAGCATCATAATGGTCTGAACCACGACCACAGAAAATAATCAATTTCAAGCACAGTGTGGAATTGACCAAAAATCAAGGTTCAACTCAGTTTTAAGGGATATATTGCCTGTAAATTGGCTGTAAAAGCCTGGCAGCCTCGGATTAGCATTGATGAGTGTTTAGCGGAATTCAGGGAACAGTAATGAGGGGGTGTTGAGGTTAAAAATGTGCCATTGTCCAATCAGATGGCATCTGGGAAGGAATATTCATTTTAACTCCCAAGTCCCAACTCTGCACTCTTTTCTGTGTGTGGGAAGTGCCTTTCCAAAATGTTAAAGTAAAATAATTTTTCCGTTATTTACATGCAAGTTTTTTGAATTTGCAAAAAAATATGTAACCATTTGGGTTAAAAAAATATGCCCTGTTTTATTTGTCAGAGTGTGTGTGGAGGGTCTTATTTTTAAAACTTAGTTTGAAACTTTTAATGAATATACATATTATTCACATGCAATGCTTTTAAATGCTCAATTTTATTTGTAAAAAAAATGCATATCTTAGGGTTATTACGGTTCCAAAGAAGCTGTTTTGTTTTCATTATGTCAAGCATTTTTTTTTTCCTTTTTAAAATATGTGAGTGAGACTTGGAGGTCGTTATTAAATTTAATTCTTAAACCTTAAAAGTGCAGCTGGACTCCTGGTTTACTGCCACCTTTATTTCTCCAGCAGCGGGTCATGTGGGAGACGTGTTTGTTGAAATGCACGCACACGCATTTTAGACTCTGAAATGCTACAGCTCCTCATGCCATCCCTGGAACTACTCCATGGACAAACGGCCGCTCATGCCCAACTGCCCCAGCCGGAAAATTCTACATGGTCACCCCTGGATCTCCCAAAACAGGATGAGCCAAGTCAAGATTTCGGGCTGATAATCCGGCCAAAGTAAATATGAGCGAGGGTCGTTCTCTCAAAGAGGAAGAGAATGCCAACAGACTTTTAATGTATTCTCTGCTGCATTCTGTGCAAAAAGAAATGTCCCCCAGAGTGGATCTCACTTCTCTGTTAAGAACCACCGTGTGGTCAATCTAAGAGGGTCCAAAACACAGTGGTTTATTCTTCTGTATATTCATGAATTGAGAATATGTTAGAAGACGTCATTGCCCAGTGCCCAGCATAAATGAGTGCACCATCTTTGAGAACAGAGAAACGCAGCTATATCCCTTCACAAATATAATATATTTTAGGTTCCTATATGTTGTAGTGTTGCAGTAACACTGCTGTATCATTTTGTAAATAAAGGGAAAAGGTAAATTTAAAATGATAAAAGGCCAGGTTGCAAAAATGAGTACACCCTCACAAAAATGGCATGATAAAATTCCAAAAAATGTTTTTTTCTGAGGCTAGTTAAGGGTAATTGATCAGGAGATGACTCTTTGGATCCATCATACTCAAACAGGTGTAATTAATTCACCTTCAATTAAGAGTGGTACTTCACACACTGTCATTCCCAGACGTAATGCTGGCAATGGCATCACATGGGAGAGAATTGTCCAGAGAGTTAAGAACGAGAATCATTTTATCACACAAAAGAGGAAAAAGGTACAAGAAGATTAGCAAAGCACAGTTAATTAGTCAAAATATAGTAGCTAAAGTGATCCAAAAATTCAAAGGATGACAAGCAGCTTGAAGCGTTCAATGCTGAACGTGTAGGAGAACTGTGCTTCAGAAAATCTAAATCTGGATATTAACTGAAAGTTATGAGTTATGGTGCATGTAGACAAATCTGTTAATTTGGCTTCAGTAATTGTCTATATTGTTTTTGCATTAACAAAAATGTGAGATCCCAACTTAAGACATCCCTGGATGTTGGCAGTTTTTAACCGGTGAGACGGCGGGCTTATGCGAATTCTGCCCCCTCCCGCGGAGTCTCTCTCTGCTGCCCTTCCTTGCTGAGCCCCTGCCGTTCGTTCAGCAGGTCCCAATGACCTCGCACGGCTGCCCGCTCTTTCCCGTCGCTGTTGTGCTGTTGCATGCCATTTGGCAAAGGCTGAAGAGGGGGCAGCTTCTATACCCCCCCCCCAACAACTCGCCTGGCACGAAAGTGACAGACACCCCGTC
The DNA here is from genome assembly GCA_022829145.1 of Albula goreensis. Classification (NCBI taxonomy): domain Eukaryota; kingdom Metazoa; phylum Chordata; class Actinopteri; order Albuliformes; family Albulidae; genus Albula; species Albula goreensis. Next base: position 7,577,265 of record CM040745.1, on the reverse strand, counting down.
TTACAAGCACATTCTGTTCATCACTGAGCCTCGGGACACAAACACGGATTTGAGCTTAAAAATGGAGATCAAATGGTTTTAACTTTTTCTATGGCAACAATAAATAATAAATATATATAATGTGTGTTTCTGAAATATTGTCACATGTTTCATTTTGGTTGTTTTTAAACATAGCTTCTAATATTTTTTTTATAATATTATTTTTTTGCAATGATTTTGGTGCGGGACACAGGATGGTGGAAAAACAGAAATTGATTTGTGGTATAAGAAATATCATAAAAAATCCCAGCAGCCCTATATGTAGTGGCCAAGGCCAGTTATGAGTATTATATTATTTTAGTTATTATCATTACTTTATTAATAAAGTAGCTGCAGCAGTCAGCAGCTGTAATTGAGAGTCTATATATGTAAGATCCCAAGGGATGGAAACACTGTCTGTTTCACATGGTACAGGTGCGAATCGGAGCTCCTGACAGCTGCGGGATGCATCATTTATGTTTGTTATGGTATAAAAATGCCACAGTGTCATGTGGAAATTTGTGAAACTTGAGCGATGTCACTTTTCTCACAGTCCCTCAGCTGCGTGTCAAAGAACCTCAAATCAAGATGTTGTTCTCCTTCCCCCATCTATTCTCCCTTATCCCTTACTCCCCTCTTCCCTCTCTCTCTCTTTCTCTCTCTCTCTCATTTTCTCCTCAAAGCAACGCGGTCAGGGGAGTGAGAGAACGAAGGCAGCCCGTCAATTAATCTAAGTGTCTGGGCTGCCTAATTAGCGGGGCGTGCTGCGCGCGTCATGCTAGCCCCAGGCTGTTCGCGGTGCTGCAGTCTGGATTAACACTGGGAGGATTAGCGCAGGGGCTAACGTCACGCTCCAGCTTCCCTTTCCCGCTTGCTTCCCCTCTGTTCCCTCCCCCTTTTTTTTCCCTTCATCATTAAAGCATTCAGATCATTCAAACCTGAATAACTTTAAATCTGCAGGCACCACCCACCCCTCTAGAGTTGCCACATCCAGTCTTCTAACGCAACTACTTTGTTGGGTAAAGTTAAGTTTTGCCATGCTCACAGAGAATAATTCATTTCACACAGAAATGTCTCAGAATTGGAAGTGAACGAATCCCACAAATCTGTGAAAATTTTCCAGGAGAGTGTGTTAAATTCCCAGAGAAATTTTCAGAATTAACGAAAAACCCAGGAAAACCCTTCACAGCCTTGGTCATTGTTTTCTGTGCCTGTGCTTTCCCAGCCAAACAGTTTCTCCCAGTGACTTCCTGTAATGGCAGGATAAACAGTGTAAACTTCCTGTTTCCTTGGTGACTCTTTAAAGGTGTATTCTTGTTGATATTACAGATGTGATATAACTATTTTCTTTATAAAGTTATTGAAGAAGAGAAGGTGTTACTCAGAACAAAGTTTGGTAAATTTGGCTGGAATGAACGTTTTTTCTCTGAAATCTTATTTTGGTGCCTTTCACAGAACAATGCTTCCTCCATTCCTTCAGGCAACTTGTTGTCATGCTCAGGGTTCAACATAAAATTTGAATTGAGCCTGAGCCATATTCTGTGACATTGGGTAAGTCTTGTAGGTGAAACAAGAGGTTTGTGCAGACCTGACCCAAAGAAAGTCTGCAGATGTTCGCTCAGAGTCCACTTGGATGTCATTTATGTCCGCAGGGACCCTGCGGACATCTATCAGTGTACTTTTTTGGCAAATAGGAATTGGCCTAAAGTGCATTGGATTGGGTCGCTGCCAGCGCACACAAAATTAAAGTGAAACCCCAAGTTAATGTAAAATACACACTGTATGTGAGAGTTCCCCAAGGCTTCCTTAAGTATGGAGTGTGGGGACAGAGCAGTGTGTGGGTGGAGGTTGGGGGTGGATGTGAGATTTCATTGAAGAGCTGCTCTGGGGACAAAGGCCAGGATTTTCCGCTATGAGGCAGCCAGAGCTAGGCTGTTTCCCCCGCCCCTCCCCCTGATAAGGAAGCACACAGCACAGACAAATCAAATTGCTCTATTTACAATTCAATAATGTGACATTATATGACTGGATTATCCTCTTCTTTGAGCCTGACAGAGCCTTATAATCTTCCAGAACAATACAAAGCAAATGGAGAGGCCTTGAAAGGCTTGAAGAAAGAGAAGGCTGTAGGTAGAAAGAGCTTCCTTACACACACACACACACACACGTGTAAGGAAAGATAAAGCAGAAGAGGAGGTAGAGGCTCTGCCATTACCCAGGAGCTGGCGGAGAGCTGCACAAAGGGACCTGGGACTGTTTGTTTCATTATGCTTTGCAATGCCAATTTCTGCTTTTGTTCTAGCTCAGTTGTGCAATTACTGCACTTGTATGCGGATGTGAAAAGCGCTAGAATGCAAATTAAGATGCATTCTGCCGGAATGTGAGTGTGGGAAAGTGGGTGTGTGAGTGATCGTAGAAGTTTGTGTGTGTGTGTGTGTACATTTGTATGGTGCATATAGGTGTGAAGTGTGTAAGCATATGAATGCATTTGTTTGTGTATGCAGTGTATGTGTTTTTGTGGGTACAGAGTGTGTTTTTGTCGGGTGTGTGTGTTTGTGGGTGCTGTATGTGTGTGTTTGTGTTTGCTGTGTTTGTTTTTGGGTGCTGTGTGTGTGTCTGCACATGTGTGTGCAGTGTGTGTGTGTTTGTGGGTACAGAATGTGTTTTTGTCTTGCATGTGTTTTTGTGTGTGCTGTGTTTGTTTTTGGGTGCTGTGTGTGTGTGTGTGTGTGTGTGTGTGTGTGTGTGTGTGTGTTTGTGGGCGCTGTATGTGTGTTTATGCGAGTGTGAGTCTTTAGGGGTACAGAAAAAAACAGGAAAGGTAAATGGCAGCGCAGCAATCAAACCATGCCCTGACATTTCCTGCGCTCATCAGTGAGAGAACATACCGGGCCAAAACGAGCCTAAACGAGCCGGGCTCCGGATGGGGGGACCACTTTCCTATCTGCTAAACAAAGAGAGCTCTCTCAGACCGCACACAGGTGAGCAAATAAAGCTGCTTTGCAAAAGAAGGTGATGAAAGAACTGAAGGTCTGAGCGATAATTGCGAGGCGGGATATTTTCCCCGGCCTCCTGCTCTGCTCTAATGGTCCTGACGGTAACTAGAACAGGCTTGCCGACAAAAAAGCGACTCTGCAAAACAGAATTAAAAAAAAATAATGATCACTATTTGCCAGAAGAACTTTTAAGAGAAAATCATCAGTTTGAAATTACACACCCCCTCCTCCCACCCCTGCCTCAAAGGAGCAAGCTGTCTGCATTGGCAAGGAAGAAATTGGCCCAGCCTCAGGGGGAATATTAGGAGTAAGGTGGGTAAGATCTGCTGGTCTCTTTGCTCTCTGGCAGCCCCAACTGGTCAGGCGAGGTAACCGCAGATACATATGCTAGCCAATTCCTGTGACATGGACAGTATGTGATTGGTAGTGCATCTGCAGAGTGGAAAGAAAAGAGGGCTCGTTGTCATGTGAATTGGAGGGGTCATGTGCTCACAGCTGCCTCCTCATGGAGCTGGGTTGCTATGGGAGATGAATGAGTTTGGCTGATTTCAGGCTGGGAAAAAATGGGGGGAAAAAAACTGGAGTAAAAATTATAAAAAAAGGAACAAGCTGCTTTGTGCGTGCTTTGCATCGGGTTGGAGTGGAATGTAAACACTCCTCGGAAGTTAATCTGAAAGCTGAACGGTCCTTTGTCTGAAAGCACCACCATAAAGCCTGTTTCTCGCTCGTGGCTGTTATCTGTCACTGGACGCAGAGAGAGACAGATATGCAGCCGATGACAAGCAGAGAGATGGCCCCCAAAGACTGGCCGGCCATTCGGATCTGTGATCGCTCAAGTTTTCAGCCACGTCTACGAGCTTTAATTACAGAGCGGAACCATTGATCAGCACGGAACCGGGGGGTCAGACTCCGTGCCGAGGAGGGCTGTGTGCAAAATAGTTTTCAGTCCAACCCCAGGCTCTTCATCAGTTCCTTTATTCGCTAAATTAGTCCTGTTGGTTTGCATATGAAGCTTATGTAAAGTAAAATGAATTCCGCGTCACTGTTTAACTGCACTAAGATAAAACATTAGACAGGCGGTACGTGAGCTTGCAGTCAGAGAGCCTTTTATACACAGTTAAACAAACTAACAGGTGTGCACCAAACGGAGGGTCTCAACACTGACAGTGAGCCATGTAGGAAAAGCTTTGCTGTTTTCGACATTCCTATCAACAGAAAACACCCTCAATTTCATTCACTGTTATAGCGGCTTTTGAAGTAGCAAAATGTGTGGCCAATAAGACAGACCAGATTACCAAAGAGCGGAGATGTGCAGTCAACACTAGCAGCTTCAGTGGGTGAAACATTCCCCCCCTTCAGTAAAGTAAAGAAATATATTTTGCTTCATGGTGTAGGGTATTTTAAGAAGGTTTTCCATGAGATGACTGTCGAGCCTCCAAAAATATGAGATTAAGTGATCAAGAATGTCTTCTGTCTTTGGAACTATGCAAAAACTGATCTTCAGTTTTGATGTTCGATCTGCACAGTTCCCACTGCTAAATTGTGTTGACTCTGTTTGCTCTTTTACAAATAGCATAAAAAGAACCAAAAGAGTGATTTTGGTGTTTAGAAAAAGTTAATGTGTCTACTGTGCAATTTTTATAAAAATATGTCTAGCTTCTCCTTAATTTCTCATTGTGAGCCAAATCTGGCCCAGGGTCCCAGCTTTATGAATAATTCATTTTTTTCACATTTCTAATGAGTCACATAGACTACTTACACCCACTACATTAAGTTATTTCAGGTAAGAGACTCAGTCAGACAATGGATTGGATGACACTGTGTGACATCAGCAGAGTGTGAACCAATCAGATTTTAATGTGATTCTGACTGTGCCATCACCAAACATGTGGCAGTATATGAGAACGGCTCTTCAAGCAAACTCATCCTTACTGGACAAATGCTGTGGTTACTACGCCATGCTACTGTTCTCACTGTTGCCATGTACTGTTGGGTTTTCCTCTCCACAGCCACTGCAACCTCCACCTGGCTGCTTTGGCTCTTCTGTCTGTCACTGAGGAGACTGGACAGATTTTGCATCACCAATAAAAGCAGAAACTCATGCTGAAATTAATGTAATGATACTTACAGTACACGTCAAAAAACACTTGCACCAAATACACAAGTTTGTGAAAATATGGAAGGCTGGAGTGTTTATCCTCATCCGACAATTCACTCCTGCTTACTCAAGAGGAGGCAGCTGTCAAACTCACTTGAGATTTAAAAAAAAAAAAAAAAAAACAATCAGAAACAACAGAGTTCACCATCGCTTTCATCTTATGCACGCGAAAGCCTTTCCTTTAAATTCATAGCTCGTTACACAACCACAATGAGTTTTGGGTGATTGATAGCACATTGAACATACAGGACGTATTTATGTTCATAATTTATAATGAGAGAAAAAGTCCAATAAATAGTTTCAGATGGCTCATTAGAAGAGTGTTGCAGGACCTGCATATCAAAATCTCAGTAAAGCCATAAACTCCACACTTTGGGCTGCACTCCATTAATCTGTTTACAGTCTTAATGTCTCCTTTAGCCCCAAACATAACCATGTCACTCAGGTTTGCATCCCACTTAAAAACCGCTCATACATCAAAAGTGATTAAGGCTTTCTGACAGAGACACCAAGTTCAGAGAGAGGAGGATAGACTGTCACCTGGAATGACACTGTTTCCCTTCTTTTCAGTCCAGGGCATTTACAAGCAGGTAGTGTTTAAATTCAAGCCAGGTTCCACTGGTACATTTTTTAATGCCAACAAAAACAAGAAGAGACAACATAAATCTAATGTTATGTATGGACATACATATTAACTTACAAATGACCTGAAATGTGCATTCAGGTGATTTTAAGAGATTAAATGTTACATTTTGTGATGAGTTGTTTCTGCAACCTTTTCAAACATTCTGTTCCCAATTTCCCCATATATTAGCTTCAGTTCTGTATTATTTGACCCATAATGCTCTGTTCGAGATGTAAATGAAATTTGTTGTTTTTGTTATGCAAAATTGAAGAAAACCAATCCAAAAGCCTTTTTTTGACCCTTTCCTTTTCTCTTCCCCATCAATGTAATTTTTTCCCTTACCTAAACTGAACTTCTATCAGTCACACTGAGAGGGAGATTGGCATGAACCAACTTTTCTGTCATAGGAGCACAAATTGGGCATGATCGGTTCACGCACTTGCATGTACCTGGCCAGCCAGGAGTGGGCGCAAAAGAGCGACGAGGCTGACTTTGAACTGGCTTCACCCCATCTTTCCCCTGCATGGCCAATTATTGCTTTGTCTATGTGGAATACGCTGGCATTTTGAGTAAGTTCACTTACCGCACATCATCTAAGGAGGAGAGGGAAGATTTTTTGAGCCAGTTAAAGATGGCCAGCCTGACAGAGCGCCAGGCTGGGAATTTGGCCAGAGAACACAGGAGAACGTTTTTAGAGAAGTATCCTGGGATCTTTAATAACCATGGGAAGTCAGGGCTTAAGTTCAAACATCTCAACCACAATATGGCAGCTTCTATTGATATGGATTCCCTTTCATATCTCTGATGTAAAGGTTTTCTGTTTGGGCCAGAGAGAAGACCACCCCCTACTGGCCTACACCATGTCCTGCAGCAATAGTTTTTCACAAGAAGTATTCCATGTTGAAACTGGCCCAGCCCCATTTTACTTCAGCTTAGCTTCAGGACGAACTAAACCCTATGACTTTAATAAACATGTATATGTCCAACTGTATTAATGGAATATAATGCTAACATATTACAATAAAGAGTACAATACTGTATAAGTCGTTCTGGATAATAGCATCTGCTGAATTCGTACATGTAATTATAAATCCAGGCAAATGACAGTGGCTTTGGGCTGGTGGTGGAAACTGAGATGAGACCACAGAATTACAAAGGAAAGTGAGCATCTCATTATGGTTGATTGTGTTTGTATGAAATGAAGGCAGGAGTTTGGACAGGAATGTAGCAGACAGTATTTACCTGTAGCATCCCAATCTCTTCTTACTATATTGCAGCATAGCCCAAAAAAAAAAAAACAAAACGAAACAAAACTGATTGGCGCTGAATCATAGGGTCTTGAAACACTTTTGAGAACTGTCTCGGTGTTCAAATATTAAAATGTAGTCTCACCATAATATGTAATTAAATCAGGAAGTAGAAGAGATATATTCACACATTTTGATGGTTATTGGGAATGTGACTGTCTGATGCGTTTGATGAGGAGCATGCTAAAGGTAGCTCTACAGCTGCTTAAAAAAATAAAACTCCTTCTAGCATTAATAACAAAGTTATTTTAAGCCTTCTACCTGTGAACATCTATGAATATGGATACTTTTCATCACTGTTGGGCTGTGAATTTTCTATCGGTGGAAATGAAGCTAAACAGTGGGAGTTTCGCTGCTTTTCTGCACTTCGTGTGCAGTGAGGCATCGCACAAAAGGTCGGCCGATGAAAGAGAGGTCAAAGGTGAAGTTTTTTGTGAGCAGCTCACAAGATGCCGCTTTGCAGACTGGAGGAATTCGGTGTCCTGTCTCATACTCCACGACCCCCTATTTCACCCCCCTGAGTTCAGACTCTGACCATCAGTAACACGGCTGAAGCGGGGGGCTTTCATCTTTAACGAATGCTGGGGGGGGGGGGTGGGGGGGGGGGGGGTTGGTCATTCAGGGTGAATTCCACTCTCATTCTCGCTCAAAGTAACATGAGGCAATAGCATATTGGAGCAGAGCTGCAATCAAATATATATGATTTTTAAAATGGGAAAAAAAAATCTATGTAACCATCTTTTTTGGAGACTCAGTATTCAATACTCTAATATTTTAGGATGACTTTTAATTACAAATGATCTGGAATAGTTTTACATTGCCCTCATAGCATCATCCATACATCCATACTGATTCTAAAAGAAGCAGGCTGCAGAAACTTTGTGAAGATGCTGGTCTCAGCTTCCCCTTGTCCTTATTAACCAAATCACTTCTAGCACTCGGGATCTTACCACCTTCTAGGACCTTTGGTACTATTGTCCCCTGCTTTATGCACTTTGCACTGTTAGTTGCTCTGGATAAGAGCATCTGCTAAATGGCTGTAATGTAATGATCAGGTTGTCTCCCTTGTTTGGGAGGGGAGCTGATTTATGAATTCTGGAGGTGCTCTTTATTACTGAAGCCAAAACCTGCAGACCACACAGACCTCGGGACAGGTGGAGGTGAGGAGTGAGAGCTGGCAGCGGTCACCTGAGATTAGCGGGCTGACTCAGAAAAGGAGGGAATAAGACCAAAAGAGTCTTTGTGCTTTTATTATGTGTGAAGCCTATTTTTGCTTTGCGCTCTTTTGTGAAAGAGGTACCTTCAGTCTGACATCTCAAACTTTATTCTTTTTTACACAAAGCAACAACCACCTTTGTAAAATATACTGGAGGCAAAACATACAAAAATGACACCTGATTATCTGCAGAAATAAACGACAAAGTATTTTTTAAACATAACACCTTAACCACTGTCAATGCATACGGAAGTACCTGCAGTTCCATACAATATGTGGCCTCTGGGTTTTATTCAAGCTCAATTTGCATTAAACTAGACTTAAAAAAAACACAGAGCACTATTTTAAATGCTATTGGGGATAGAAATGGAATTAAATAGAGGGGGATAAAAAGGCATAAAAAAGAAAATATCAGAGAGCCGTATGTACATCGCTGCCATCCTGATGAACCCATTTGATCTTCAATGGCGCTTTGAAGCCCTGTCTTTGTGAAGGGCCAAATGGAGCTCTGTTTTGGGCTAAAGGGTCCACACCACTGGGGGGGGGGGTGGGGGGTGGGGTGGGGGCTGTGGAGATATACCACTAGGGTCAGAGTCTGAGTGTCATATAAGAAAATCCCACATGGGCATGCTGAACTTCTGCAGGACTTTTGTACGAAAATAACAAAACTTTCATGTCATACTGTTTTGTCCTTTTTCCAAGACAAACCTTAAAAAAAAAAGTGATTCACACTTGCAGATGAACTTAATGGCATTTTCACGGAGCCAAGCTGAGCAAAAAAGCAAAATGTTTTGACCGGAATCTTCTTCACAGCACAAGCTGAAGCGTTTGTGCTCGTGCCCACTGGAACCTTTGTGAACAGTAAATCTGGAAATAGTCATCTTTGAGCACAGACCGCTTCTGTATTTTTAAAATGCCACCAGTATTTTTATAGCGCCTCCTCCCATTCTCCCAACAGGGAGTGAAAAGAAACGCTCCTGTAAAACGCACTGAGCAGTTTTTAAATTTATAATCTCTATTTCTGTATTTGCTAAATACGACTTAAGAAACGACGGAGTAGTCTCACGTCCCTATTACTGGACACAATACCCTCCTCCTCCTCCTCCTCCTCCTCCTCCTCCTCCACCACCACAGAAAGTTCTTTCACCTCCATCACAACAATTCTGAGCATTGGATCTTTAGTAACACAGTATCCAAATGACTAGCCTCAGTCACAGTTTGAGTCCTTGAGTTTGAGCTTAAAAAGGGGGCCGGATCTAGACCTCAGTGACACCTGTAGTCAAAAGAAGCATAGCCATCAGATACATAATTGCTCTGTAATGGAGGTGACAGAAACACCCCTGACCCCCAATGCAGTGGCCTAAAGGTCAAAGGTCAAGCTGGCACAGCATGGGCACGATAGAGGATTCCCATGGCCACATTGGGTGTAGCTTAATTCCTGCCTTCTGTATCAATGAAGATCGAATTCTGAAGCAAGTCACACTGTGACACATCAAAATGCTTGAGAAATAGACCCCATTCACTTGCACATACAATGGGACATGCTCTTATCCTCACCCGTCCTCTGGAGACTCGGTAGACGCTGAGCAATGGGGTGTTGAGCTCACACACACACACACACACGCACAGCCGTTCCCCACGGACTCTGCGGTCGAGTGTTTTTCAGGTAGGTCTGTTTGGAGTTTCAGCACGACGGTGAATCATCTGCTCAGCCTCCCTCGTCTTTCCCACTCCGTTCCCCTGCTTTTTTATGGTTGCTATCGTGTGAAAAGAATTCAGAGACAAAAAAAAAAAAAAAAAAACCTTTCGGGGATAAAAGGGCATTTCTTTGCTTTTTGAATTCTCTGCTGTACCATACCGTCTTCTGAGGAAATAAATGAACGCTATGACCTCCAACTCCCACTGGCCCTGAAGACCTCTAAAATATTAACACTGTGAGTGTGCTCTGGCCATCATATTTGAACATACTAACCTTCAATTCTGGGTTTTTATGATAAGAAGCCTGAATTGTGAGAATAGAGGGCATTGTCTGAATGAGGGCAGGACTCATCGTATCTTCGCCGAATCAGATTTTTATTGGATATTTATGGCAGACGGCGGGGAACGTCTCTGCACTAGCCCAGACTAGCATTTTAGTGCGAAGTACCACCCAAGAGCTGCTTTCAGAATTGAATTTAAATTGCTCTTGGAGTTTGCTAATGTCGTTAACCCCAGCCCAGAGCTGAACATGGTGATTATGCATTTTTAAAGCACGTGCAAACAGTGCTTTGTTGTACTAGACGCATTCCATGACCCAAGTGCCATTTCCTTCACACATTTAATAAAGTTTTTCTAATTAAATCATGTCAATCATATGTTTGTTTTTCCACTGAACCGTGTCAATCATTTGTCTGCTAACTTCAGCATAAACACTGTATTATATTTAGAATTATGCAATACCACCAGAGAACATGACGAGCGCACACATGTGTTTACATGTGCATGTGTGTGGGAGGAGAAGAGGAGCAGAGAATGCTCTATAGTAAAGGTGTAAGTTGTAAGCAGATGGCTGGATTGTTCACTAAAAGGCTTACATCCAAATCCTGCCTGCGCAATGGAGAGAGGACGTGACATGTGGAGAAAAACAGCAAAAAACAGAAACTGATTTATAAATCTCATTAACATTTTTTTTTACATATATTCTAATTACATTCTCATGAGTTTCACAAATGCGAAAAAAAAACCCCAGTTATTTTGTATTTGCTGGAAGCGATTTCCTGGTGAAATGGACACAAGGCGGTTTGCGATGACAGCTGAAGTGAGGGAACTTGGAGAAGGCACGCACTTGGGTAAAACACGCAGACGTGTTTTGGCAGACCACTGACTGCAGCGGCTCAGAGAATAAAGTGGCGGTAATAGCTGTAACTTTCCTTGTCGTGAGCGCTAACTGGCAATAATTAGAGGGCTGGCAGAATTGCTGCTGATTACAAGTTCCTGCTCATATCACCAAAAACATGCCCATAAGAAAGGAAGCTTTTCTGGTGCCTTGGTTGCATTAGAATGCCTTTGGGGTGGCATTGTATTGTAACGGTTAGGGAGCTTGAGTTGTAACTTCAGGTGGGTTGCAGGTTCAATTCCCAGATCAGGGCTGTGGCAAAGCAGTGGTGGCTGATTACAGATTACTGCTGTTACTTTGACTGTTGTTTGGATGATCGTGTATGGTGTAATCCTGATCTTTAAGAAGGTTGGTCTCTGTTTCTGGTTGCAACAAATTGGTCATGCCAAAACACACCCACCAACTATGAGTACTGCAGGACTGTGGAAGAACATTGAAGAACAAGGAAAACAGAAGAACAACCATTGAAAACAATAAGATAAGTATGCATAACCATTGTTTAAATGCTTATATTGGCACTCCATTGTAACTCATTTCGCCCAGAGACATGATGGCCTGTTTTGGCTTTTATCGGGCACCATGCGGCTCTTTTTGTTTAAGATGTCAAAGTTAAACAAATGAAAATGGTGTCACTTGATAACTGTGCCTTTTTTAAAAAAAAAAAAACCAAAAAAAGGAGAGCTCTTGACTACCAGTGACTTCACATTTCAATACTGAGAGTAAGTGATTGATTTAAAAGGGTAACTTGAAAATAAGTGAATTTATGAAGTGTGAAATATTAGAGACGGGTAATATTTCAACATGTCTCTTAGGAGAAAAGACAAGATTGCTCTCCAGTGGCCTGCCTTGCAGTCTGACATAGAATAATCAGACTCTTAGACTTGAGCTCAGATGTACTGTGCATTCAGCTATTGTCCTGTAATTTTTGACAACTAATGTTAACAATAATATCTGTGTTACTTAGATATGTTAACCAGAAACAGTGAGTTAATTAAAGATGAAGAGGGGTAGATATTACCGTAACTTTAGAATGGATTCTATGAGCCATGGAAAGACATTGAGGCTCAGGTGTTCATGTCCCAAAGCCCTCAGGTCCACACCTAGAAAAATACCAACTCATACTCATACATGCATAAACAGCCACTGTTTCCATAACGATCCTGCGAGTTAGTACAGCTCTTAAAAAAAAAAAAACAGAAACAGAATCCGACCATTTGACAACGCTGGCTCGTCACAGAATCGGTAGTGTAGCCACCCTGGAAAAGTGTACTCCCAATCTGTTTTGAGACAGCAGTAATGCTATTATTATTATTTTTTAGTAACAACATCACAGTGAATAATGTATGCTCTATGACATGGAATACATCTGCCCTTTTTTATGAGCAGGCGGTTGATTGCCCATCCTTTTATCTTCAAATGCAGCAGGTATGGTGAACTGGGGCCGTGGCTTTGGGGAAAAAACAGGGCTTCAAAAGGACAGGAGAGCCATACAAAGCCCTGGATCTGCCTTAGATGTGTACGCTTCCAACGCCATTACATCAGCTCGCGTTTGGGGTGATGAAGCGGCCTGATGATGTAAATAACCTTTTATCACTTCATAAAATCATTTAAAAAAATAATAAAAATAAGTCATTGCAAAAGGATGATTAAAACCGTGATCAAACACATTGGAAAATTGACCCGGAATTTCTCAGCCCTTCACATTAAAATACAGCAAACCACCACGCTTCAAATAAAAGAGCGCTGTGGGAAGAAAGCGTATTTGTGGAATATTTTCTCTCATGCAGTGTGCCATATGGCATGTTTGATTTACTCTGTAATATCAAAGTGCAGGTTACAGATAAATATTGGCCTGGATTCAGTTGACAACACAAAACCAGATCATATACGTTCAAAACAGGGTCCATGGAATCTACATCTCAAACCTCACTGCCCATCTCCCTGTCCATGCCATTGCAGAAATCAGATTATACACATACATCGTTCAATTCACAGATGCTCTTTTCCAGGGAAACATACAGTGTGGAAGAACATTAGTGCATTCAATTAATTAATGTGAGCAATAGTGCCAGATCTGGAGAACAACATTCGCAGCGGAGCGAGAATATGTGAGACATCCCTAATGCTCAGAGTTAACCATGCTTACCATACCTGACATCTGCATCCTCAATACACACAGCACATTTATAATAAACCCTAATAAGAAAAGCATAACCATAACTTGAACTATGAAATACTAGTTACAAGTTGGTTCAGTTTGTACCTAGATGGAGTCTGCAGGAGTTTTCTGTCTTGCTTGGAAGATGGCCAAACCATTCCTCTGTCCTCACCTCAACAAGAGGTTGACTCCACCACAGGGGGCCCAGATAAAATAACCAATTCAATCAATAAATTAATTATTTCAAATTAATGTTGTGCTGTACGGGCAATCAAAACTACTTCCTTTAATAGAATTCATGTAACCCTGCCAAGAAAAAGTTGCCTCTCGTGTTTTATAGTTTAACTGAATTTTAATGTCATCCTGATAACTCAAAGTGGTTTTTTGCTGTTCTTAACTGAAGTCTGATTGCAAATTAAAACATGCATTTAGATAGCTGTCTATAGCTTTTTTTTTTCCGATGCAATATTTGATGTGTTCTCATTTCAAGGCAGGCTAAGTACTTCTTTCAGTGTAAGTGCACACTGTCTCTCACTTTGAGTGGCTAATTTAGGAAAATATTACAGTTGCTCCATGATGACCTCATCTTAGCACTCAAAAAATCTTTAACAATAAGGCAGTCTGAAAAGTATTCATTTAAATCAAGACAGAACTTAAACCGCTTTCCTCAAATTGAAGACTTTGACACACTGCAAATAAAATTAAACAATTTTGGAAAATGTACTTTTACTCTTTGTATCAAGATTGCTGAACACAAAAATATTTGTTTGGAGAAAAAAAAAAACAGAAGGAAATGTTATGTTTTAAAATGTCATACAAAAATTTTATACAAAATTATGAAATGTGTCCTTTATTTTCAGTGGTGTACAGTCAGGAATACTGGAACATCCCATCCAGCACTCCTGTCTGTGGGTCAGCCTCGTTAAAAATATTTGTTATTGTTTATGTTTTAAAGTGGAGCTCTTCTCAGAGACTACACTCACTCCCCCCTTTGCCCCCAACCCCAGCCCAGCCCAGTCTGGCTTCAGGATGTCATGGGCAGGCTGGGGTGGGGGGCCTGTATGTGTATGACAGACCTTGAAGGGGGGGGGGTGGGGGGGTGGATGGGATTTGTGCTTTATAGCACTACTAAAACTCTCCATGGTCCATCTGCTCACAAACTCAAGGTCAGGATATTTACAGCCAAGAGACAAAATCAACCCCCCCTCTTTATTGTTTTTTTTTTTCCCATCTTGGCCTATTTGTGTTATAAGGCTCTTCCCCTGTGACTGGCAGCTGCTGAGACGCACACTGTGGCGGTAACACTTTTCCTTAATTCACTCAGGAATTAAAACTCATTGAGTTATCAAGAGCTGTGCTTTGAAAAGGGGCGTCCATTTTCTCTTCAGTCCTGATCAGAATTCCCTCCTCTTCCCGTACCGCCTTGCCACTAGAACGTGGCTTGCCGACTGCGCCTCAAGGAGATGCTCCATCTTCGGAATGTGTGGCCTTTTAACAATTTGAAGGAAGAAAGTTATTTTTTTCCTCTTTTAAGAACATTTGCCCAATGTGTATGGACCAAGCCTAGGCCAAAAACATATTGGAAATGTATTAACTCTTCAGATTCAAGGTCAAATTCTGGACATCCCCAACAGTCCTGGACATCCCCAAAATGCTCAGCTAATCAAAACATAAAATCATGTGAAAGAGGAATTTCCATGTAAATATTAGTGAAAATCAGTATTTCTTCAAGTATCAGTTTTAGAAATAATGTTTCAGATTCAAAATTTGCTGGTGTTTAAAGGGTTAAAGTATTTTCAAATACCTTTACGAAATTTATTCCTGGTCCAATACTGAATTTGATACAAAAACGTGTAACTAACAAAGCAAACGTGCTAATGTGCCATACATTCAAGGCATTTTGTTCATTATTATCTGAGAAATTTTAACACAAGAGCAGTCGCTGAAATACACAACCCCCACCCCACCCCTTCATCCTGGAACAGGGCCAGGGCAGCCCGTTTATGTCCCTCAAACAGGAAGATTATCCCTTTTATCATTTTCATATTTTCACAAACTGTCAGAAGCTGAAGGAATATTTCTGTAACCCAGTTATGAAGTTGCAGGAAATTACAGCCCTGTTGAAGTCAGACAATGTTCATTTTTTTTCTTATTTTCCTTTTTCTTTATTCCTACATACACATAATTAAATTAAGTGTCACATTTTCTTGTCAGTTTATACATTGCTGTGAGAAAAGAATGACGTGTGGATGTGTATGTGAGCAGTTCATTGTGACTGAATGGAATGTGTGCATTAGCTTTTGTGCTGCCTATTCTCCCCTTCCATTTTGTTTGTGTTCAGAGTCTATAATTAAAGTGCTGTTCTGGGTATCCCTCTATTTCCAGGAGCTCAGTTTGGTCACTGAAAGGATTTAGAATTTTCTTGTTCTTTTTCACCAACATTGGTTTAATTGATGTTTTTCTTTTGGTTTGAATTCCTTAGAGAATTGTATCCACCGTGAAACATGGAAAAACGACGAAACTCTCTGCCTGTAACTGACATGAGAACAATAAAGACTGATTGGATGATTGAACTGTCAGTCAATCAATTATTATTTGCCAGTTCGGGGTCTCTGCTTTTGTGGAAAGAAATGTGGTTACAAACCTTTTTTTTCCACTTTTGGGGCAAATAACTTTACGTTGTCATTTTTTATATCACCATAGTTACAAAATTCATGCTGATACCGGAAAGTGGAAAATGAAAACCTGTCAGAATTGATTGCCCACAAAACACAATATAAATAAAATAAATAAATGAGTGCTGTGCACAGATTTATTTTCCGGGACAGTCGTTTGTTCTGAAATGCAGACACCAAATTAAGGCCAAAAACAAACACAGCAGCAAGAGGGTGAAGCTCTTGGGAGGTCTCTCTGGCACAGGACACGGCGGGAGAAAGCCGTGCAAAGGAGGGCAGGCCAGACCCCCACACCCCACCCCCTCCACCCGCCCCACCCCACCCCCCCTAAAATCTGAGCAGCCACAAGGGACGGCGAGAAAGAGCAGAGATCTGCGCCTCGTCTCCAGTTCTGAGAGCCGGGCGCTGCTGGATCAAACGGCGCTGAGAGTTCAGTCCGGGGGAAAAAGGAAGCACTGCGCCGATCCGATCCGAAGGCCCAGGGTGACCGCCAACCGGGGCCAGAGTCCCAGCCACTTCCGCTGCTCTGTGATGTCCCCACTTGCCTTTACACAACATGCAGTTGCATCATTCTGTCATGTTTCATGAGCAGCAGTGGCCAAGCTCTGGCTGGCAAGGTAGAACTGAAATGGTTCTTTTTTTTCTGTGAGAGTGCACTCAGCAAATTTCCATCACAGGACGCTCATACAAAATCAGAAAACAGATATGTGCGAAAATCATTTTCACCTGGATAATCCAAACCAAATGAAAGTGGGATCTCATTGTTTTAAGCCTTGTCTGAGATTTTCAGTCAGCTGCACAGTTGTACACACTGTATATGAAAATACATGCCAACAATACAAGGCCAACATTTGTTTTTATTCACTTCATATTAAACTGGGTTTGGAAATCGATGAAGATGCTGCAAACACTGTATTGTCTTCAAAAATCCTGTTTAATAGCTATCAGTGTAATCATAACATCCCACAATAAAGACTGAGTTTGTAATGACTTTCCAGGACAAATGGAGTAATCTAATCATGGAAAGTATACTGGAAGGGGGTACATATTATTTACAAATTACAAAGTGAGACAATTAAATTTTTACTCAGTCTTATAACTTGTTAATAGAGATATTGGCTGCAGAACTATTTCTCAAAGAAAAATATTTTATGGGTGAAATTTCAAATTCTCATTATGGGTATTAAACTGTGAATTGAACAATGTGCTTCCATATTCATAAAAACTGTGATACTAGCATTGTATGCAATGTGAAGCTGTGTGTTATCTCTCTGCACTCTGCGGCTACAAGCCAAGCTTCTGCCAAGTTGGTATTAGACATTATCTTAAATTGAACAAGGAGGAATGTATGAATTACTTTATATAGTGTGTGTGTGTGTGTGTGTGTGTGTGTGTGTGTGTGTGTGTGTGTATGTGCATTCCTGGGTGTGTATGTATGTGAACGTATGCTTGTGTGTACATGCGCATGTACAATAGACTTTTAGTGCTTCGATTTGTGAAAGAACGACCTGCATTGTTAAGTTTTTTCCCTTTTTTTCAAAGCTCCTGTCATAAAAGACATAATTTATTGGCCTGTAATTGCCTAATTCCACTTCTATTACCCGAGCTTTGAAAATCGCTTCCTTCTGCAGACTCGCTAACCTTCCTCACCGCAAAACAGTCCAGAGCTGTAATTCTGTCAGACCCAAATAGTCTCTCCAGTGATTGATTGTCTCTTCTCTGACTCCCAGCCTCTACTAGAACAAACATTTAACAAAATGTTATTGCCTGGCTTGCCAGGAAGTACATTCAGGTGTGTTAACTCTGGATTGTATGGGTTATTGATGGAATTACTGTGGAGCGAGGCTGTAAACAACTTCCAGTGTACCTCCGTGTTTGATAAGAACAACAGCAACAAAATAAAAAAAAAAGAGAGAAAGTTTGAGTCGGCAATCTTCTGGGAGAGTGTT
Organism: Albula goreensis; assembly: GCA_022829145.1. NCBI lineage: Eukaryota > Metazoa > Chordata > Actinopteri > Albuliformes > Albulidae > Albula > Albula goreensis. The sequence goes on along the minus strand of CM040745.1, from coordinate 7,559,288 downwards.
ACCACTTCTTTAACAGTTGTGATAAATAATTCAGAATGGAAGCATGGACTCTCTGTCGAGCATCTTGTGTACAGAGTGGAATTGGGTAGTTAAATCCAGTATGAATACAGTCCAGCCCGCAGGATGTGGGTGTTCCAGATTTTTCCGCTGCACTCTCTTGCCTTCGACTGGAGGTCACCGCAGATCCTCTCCGTTTATCTGTGAGTGGTGGCGTCATTCTCCTGGCACCGTTTAACATTCTTCGTGTTCTCGCCCCCTTACATTTATATTTAGATTTTGTCATTTAGCAGACGCTTTAAATTCAGAGTGACTTACAGGAAGTGCATTAGTTCAGTCAGAAGTGCAGTAAGATCAAATCTTCAAGTAGTGGAGTAACACATCAGTACGGTGCCTCTACTTACAAATGTTGAGTGTTAGCAGGTGACTTTGGAGAGAAGGTTTTTCATTTATCCTTCCTTCCATTCCTCTTTCCCCACCCCTCCCTTCCTTCCTTCCTTCCTTCCTTCCTTCCTTTAATCTCACTAGCATGTATATATTGATTTTAAGCATTTCTTGGCCTTTTCTTCAGTACAATGAAAAAAAAAAACACAAACTAAAAAGGATGTTCAGTTGTAGTCCACTAATCACATCCAGCTTTGCACATCCAGAGCCCAACAGTGGGTGCCAACAGTATCTATAGGGTAACAACATCAGTACTATAGACTAACACAAGGACAGCAGCAGTATCTGTAGGGTGATAGCATTAGTTCTATGGACTAAAACTAGGGCAACAGCAGCATCTATAGGGTAACAGCATCAGAACTATAGACAAACACTAGGGCTACTGCAGTATCTATAGGGCGATAGCACTGTCTCTAGGGCACCAACAGTGTTCGGAGGGAAAAGGGTAATGGTAGTATGAGCAGGGTTTTAGTTTTTTTTTTTAGATTGTCATACATAACTCCACCCACATTGATAGATGTATCTTCCATTGTAAGGAGGTCTGCTGTTTTAGATGACAATTTTACTCAATCAAGCATCATTTCCAGTCAAGTTAAATTGTATAATTAACCTGAAACCGAAAGCCCAGAAAGTAAAAATCTGCTGGACACATCACCCCTCTGTCTCTGTATGTCTTCACTCCTCCATCTCTTCTCTCTCCCTCAGATGTTATGTTATAAAAATGCTAATCACCAATATGTACCTGCAGCTTTGGCCAGGTAGCCTTGGAGTTAGGAGGGAAGTTAGCATCCTCCACACCACCAAGCCCGAAGGTTTTATTCTCTTTCTTTCTCTCTCTCTCTGTCTCTTTCTTAATTTCCATAACATTTTATTCTCACTCCGTTCCACTCGGATGATTAGTCATATGTGACAGGGGCTTATGAAGCTTAAAGGATGGAGCCGGTGATGTCTCTCCATCTGCACCCCGCACCAGCGAGGCCCAGGGAGCCCGCCGCCTCCCCGGCCCGATGAGAGAGCGAGAGAGAGAGCAGCTCTCTTCAGACGCGTTAGTCATACTTCAGCGACAATAACCAACACCCTTCTGATTCTTTTCAGTTGATATAGGAGAGGAAAATTTATGGTATCAAATTTCAAACAAATCTCCAGTTATAGAGAAAAAAAATGGAGAAAAGGGGTGGTGGGGAAAAGGACAGGGTAGTTAACGTTCGTGAGGAACGGGCGAACACTTGTAAACAGTCGCTTTATTTATGCGGCTGTTTGGTTTCTGCTTTGGCGAGCGTACAAAATGCTGGCTCTTTGTGTCGTGAAGTGTTGCTTTATATTAACCTGTATTAATGGGATCTCCATCAAACCCAATTCATTCTGCACAATGAAGCAGTCCAGGATTGCGACTTGTCATCACTCCAGTGACTGCGCCGTAGTTTTCGCCCAGATTTATGAAACGTCCTATTTGAATGTAATGGATGTAGTCTCATTCTCTCCCTCACACAACACTAAAATGTATTTTATTCTTTGTTCAGCACATTTTTGCTTAAATAAATCAAAGTTTTATTTCCACGGCGCATTATCGTGACTGGCCGCCTTCTGTTCACCTTCCCAAGCCTCCGTTTCGGCACGGGGATGGGTACGATCTGACAAAACATGAGTTATAACTCATCTGTACGTGGCTGCCGTCACATATATTAAACCGAGCTGCCTGAGATAAAAAGTAAAAAAAAAAAAGATTTACATTTGCTAGCGCTGAGAGACAATACTGAAGTGGAGGCATCCCCGTCACCGAAACTGCAGCTCAAACCCAAACCCCAGCAGGGCTCCAAACATACATTCCTGCTCAAAAAAGAACCTACAAAAAAATCATACTTTAGTTCACACACATACAATAAATACATTGCATGCTTATTATCTATACTAGTCAGTCTCATCTACCCAAGACTACAGCAGTGATATTAATGGATATATATAGTATATAGAATATAGTATAAATAATGTAGCATACACAGCTATTATAAATACTGTATAAAATTCGTATTCTATGTAATACAATGAGTAATACTATGTAATACTATGTAATACAACAATACTAATGATGTCTTTGCACAGCTACTAATTTTATATTTATTAATATATTTAAGGATTAGTAATAGGACTAAACAGCGGAACAAATAAGCTTTTATTATTAAGAAATTGTAAGTATGACACCATCACTGTATGTGGATTGTGATTTTCATATGGTAATGGTGTCATTCCTGTTGTAATATAATTCCATGACTATTATGTACAGTAAGGTAAACTTAGGCCTGCATTCAATTCAACATTCATCCTTAACAAATACATTAAAGTGATTTTTCTTTTTGGCAAACACAAGTTTTGCATTGCTGTTTGAAGGAAAAAATGGCCACCCTTGTGATATTGTGAGTCATTTCTAAGGACACATGTTGATTGAGCCCAGGCTTTGAACCTGCATTGACATTTAAAGTTAGCAGAAGCTTTTATCCAGAGTGAGTCTTACACTGATGGTTAAGAACGTGTGGGGTAAAAAACCAAAGCCCTACTTAGGATTTGAACCAGCAATCTCTCTGTTTCATTCCATCTTGGTCGCCAGGGTTACCTGGTAAACATTTCCTTTGTTTTGGTCCTAAATCGCCATCTTGGCAGATTATTTCAAATATCTAAAATTCATGAGGAGTGTGTCTCAGAGTGTCAGCTGGTTGTAGCAAAAGCCTTGTGAAAAACATGTGCTAGTACCTGCATATCACAACAGCGCAGGTACACACATTTAAATACACCTGCACACCAGTCATGCAGGTAAATATATGTGAGAATGCATACACATGTACACAGGAGGTGTCTTTTTCAGCTGTTGGGGACGCATGCAACAGTACACCTTGTTAATGCACAGAAAAGGCATTCATTACTTATTAAAAAAAACGCAGGTCCAATACTCTCCCCATAGATTATATGATAAACTCACACTCGCCATCCTTCTGGAGATCTCTAATGGGAAAGGTCAAACATGACAGCCCTATATATCCATCCTGCAGTTGAGATGTCTAACTGAGGTCCTGACTCTCTGTGCTCATTAGACTTCCCATGGTACTTCTTAGAGCTGGGGTGTTCTGGCAAAATTCCCATAAACCCTAATTCTCCCTGAAGTCTGTCTGGCTATGTATTCCCTTCCAGTCCCTACACACTTCCACTCCCCAGGTCCACACAGCGGAAGAGAAAGACTTCTTGGTTGACCTACCTGGTTAAATAAAGGTTAAAAAAAGAAAATCATAAATATTCGGCTCTGTCTGTCTCTGGAGGGGGTTGAGTGAGTTCTCGGGGAGGAATTTCACTCCAAACTTTCGGTGTCCCTGCCTCCGGTCGAGCGATGTGAAGGATATCTGCTGCTATCTGCATTCATACCGCGGTCTCCATTGATTCAGCCTGCTCTCCAAAGCCCTGGCTTTAGGACCCTCAGCGTTCTGATGAGTTCAGCTTCCCTCCCCGGGGGGGCAGGCGGGGAGGATGGGGTGGGGGGGTCACGAAGTCCCATCCAATCCGCATCAAACATCCATTGTGTATCAGTCACGTTTCCGTGGTGATGCTCCATCGCCCTGCTCAATTCTGTCCTTGTTACAATTAAACTTTTTTTTTTCCATCTTTTTCAGAATGATATCAGTTTCAACCCCCAACACCAAATGAAGCAGGAGCTGTCCACATTGAGATGGGCACATAATAAGACATTTTCTCAGTTCATCCGTTGCAAAGTCATTTATTCCAATGACAGTAATAGGTATGAAAGGGGAGCCTTGGTTGTGACAGATGTATAAAAAGGGGAAATGTGTGCATCTGTGCGGGGATAGGGGTTAGCGGGATTAGCGGGGGGAAAGTAGAAAAGAAAAACCGCCGTGGAGATGGTAACGATGCGTGGAACGACGGCGGGCCTAACTGCCAGTGCGCTGGGGTGTTTTGCTAAGACTTCATTTACGACAAAATTAGGACAGGATGACAGGCCACTGAATGCCATATCAAATCTTTCTCTGTGCAAATACTCGTCTGGTTTCTCAGAACAGCCCCCGGGGGCATCGCCGCGCGTTTGTCAGAGAGCCGAGGCCAAATGGAGAGGAGCGGCATATCGCGCCTCTGAATGTTAAGTGATTTGTCATATTCCATTTCCCTGCTGGTCCCGTCTTCTTCAGTGCTGCCATGGAAGCAATGCGATCTTTGCACTGAGGGACTCTGGGAGCCAGTGAGCAGCAACTGGAGAGTGACTACAGGCTTAATTCCAGTCCTGGAGGGCCACAGTGTATGTAGGGATAGTTCCAGTCCTGGAGGGTGCCAGTGTCTGCAGGTTTAACTCCAGTCCTGGAGGGCCACAGTGTCTGCAGGTTTAACTCCAGTCCTGGAGGGCCACAGTTTCTGCAGGTTTAACTCCAGTCCTGGAGGGCCACAGTGTCTGCAGGTTTAACTCCAGTCCTGGAGGGCCACAGTTTCTGCAGGTTTAACTCCAGTCCTGGAGGGCCACAGTTTCTGCAGGTTTAACTCCAGTCCTGGAGGGCTGCAGTGTCTGCAGGTTTAACTCCAGTCCTGGAGGGCCACAGTTTCTGCATTTTTAACTCCAGTCCTGGAGGGCCGCAGTGTCTGCAGGTTTAACTCCAGTCCTGGAGGGCCACAGTGTTGGCAGGTTTAACTCCAGTCCTGGAGGGCCGCAGTGTCTGCAGGTTTAACTCCAGTCCTGGAGGGCCACAGTGTTGGCAGGTTTAACTCTAGTCCTGGAGGCCCACAGTGTCTGCAGGTTTAACTCCAGTCCTGGTGGGCCGTAGTGCTGTAGGTTTAACTCCAGTCTTGGAGGGCCTCAGTGCTTATGTATAGTCACAGTTAAATTTTATTGTACATTACAGAAAATGCAATAAAACATTCACTAGCATCAAAAAGGTGAAATTAAAGTCACATGGTTTTGCTTTCCTCCATCAGTCTATGAAATCAGGCTCCACTGTTTGTGTAATGTTTTATCTCTCAATCAACACACTCGCACTACAGTTAGTGTGCATGTTTCATTTACAAAGCAGGCGGTGCAGATCTCAGGAAGCCAGAGCGCAGTGGACTCTTTATCTCTCTGCTGCTGAAGAATCAGGCTTTCATTCCCACAATGCTTTGGTATCTGTCCCTTATCCTCGCCATCTCAGACGGCAGGAGGGAAAATAATTATTCAATATCACACACCCTTTGCATTCCTTACGTGGAGCACACGTCTGAGGATAGTGACAAAACCATCCATCTCCGATAGGAATCAGAGCGTAATCTCTAAATAAAAGGACATGGTGTGACATTAGTCTCTGTGCTGGCGCTGCTTCCTCTCCACCCTAAAGACATTTCAAGTGGAGGATCTAGTATATTGAAACACTAACAGGCAGAGTTATTCCCCAAAACCATATTTTGTACCACTACTGCTGCTGCTATTACAGAGGCCTCCTACAGCTGACACTACTGTTTTTATCACAGCCACCGAGAGCAACTCCTACAGACAAACCTCTCAAAGATTATGACATTTGCCAAAAAACCAATGAAAATTTAAAATAAACGATGATAATAAATAAAAAAACATGCATTTGCATGACTTGCTCTTGAAGAAAAAATGGTTCTTCAAGGGTTTCCTGATTGTTATCATGTCAGAATTGCGTTATCGAACCACCGCGGAACTGCAGAACTGTTTTGTGAGTTTTTTCATGGTTCGGTACAGTGGAAAAAGTAGGTTTATGAGTACAGAACCCTCTTTTGGTTGCTGTACAGGACCTTTTTTTCAGAGCAGTTTCTACAGTAAGTGCTGCTTGCAGATGGTTAGGCGATAGCATCTAGAGATCTTTCGGGGTGTCGCCATATGGGTGGGCTCAGAGGCTGTGTATTAATAGAACTCATTTGAGTGTAAATCTAAACGTGGCCTGTGTGAGCTGGCCATGGTGGCTTAGTTTGAAATGGAGGAGAATTTACTGCAGAACTTCCTGTAAGTACTAGTTCTCACAGAGTGCTTTGCTTGATTCCACATTTCCAGCCAGCCATGGCTACTGCCGTTACCTGGTCTAACGTCCGTTCTCGGCCGCACATGCTCAGTCTTGCCGCGCAGATCACCAGGAGCAGCGTCTAGCCTTGCCACGGTGTCCAGCTTCCTCTCCTCCGCGGCAAGGTCAGGGATGTGTTTCCATATATCACTCTGTGAATGAAGTGAATTTTGGCGGCTGGATAACCGCACAACATTATGCACAAACCCCCATTACAATTTTATTATTATTTAGTCTTTCACATTTATTCCCTGGTTTCCCTGGGGGCAAAGCTTGGTACAGAGTCAGAGAGAGTCCAGGCTGAGGGGGGCAGGGGGAGCGGGCTGTGCGCTCTGGAGAGACTCTTTCACCCCTGCGCCACAGGCGGTGTGACCTGAATGCACACGGCAAAACTTTAACTTCCCTCTTTTCTCCTCCACACAATAATAAAAAGGGACCAAAAAAAAAACCTCCATCCAGGTGTAATTGGAAAATGGCACCTGCAGTCAAAATGTATTCAAATGTCAGTGGCACCAATGGGCTTCATCATCTGCCATTTTCAAATTACATCCTATTAACTGGAGGTACAGTACTTTTCAGAAATGACTAATTTCCCAAAACACCCCACAGTAAACTATGTTACCTTTGTAATCTGTGAGCTGTGTATCATTGATGTGTTGGTTGTGTGTGAGTGTGTTTATGGTTAGAGTTTTTATCAAGTATGCAAAGCTATTAACTTGTAATGTCTTACATTATGTGTAGTGATGACTGAGGATAACTTTAAATGAGGAGGTGGGCATACTGTAACTCTGAAGTCCATATGTATCAATGGTAATAGGGCTAATTGGTGGGTATACTCCATACACTGGTCTATTCCCTCGACTACACCACTGACTAACAATCTGACATGTTAAAGATCCATATTAAAAGGTATTTTTTTCCCCTAATTACAGTAAAACAAAGTTAGTTGGCAGTGCGTCTGTAATTTTGGTGGATGGAATTAATTTTCTTGGCGATCGTCCCCCCTGCATTGACTCTGAAGCCCAAGTGGATCTCGCCTCGCTGTAACGAGCTGCAGGGGGTGACCAAACCACCTGCGATCTTAATTTGCCATGCTGGTGATTTTCCATCGGCTCCTGCTGGCCCGCGCCCACTCATGCCATGCTGGAGGACCCTCAACTTCCCATTTGAGGTTACGGCATCCATGTGGCCAAACCCCAGTGCTGGCACCATGTGACCTTGAGCCGGGGGTTGGGTGGGGGTGCTGGCGGGGAGTGAGGAGGGGGCAGATAGGGACAGTAAGGGCTTAGTTACATGGACGGGTATTGCATACTTGGTATGTGGATTTCAAGAGAGAGACATCGGATGATTTGCATGTTTTTTAGTCTTTACACTTCTGTGGAAATGCTTTGCCTGCTATTGTATTCAGATGTATGCACATGCAAGAAGCTAATAAAAATAATAACTCTTCAATTACTACCAGTGTGAAAAATGAGATATTGGCAGATATTTTTCCATTGTAAAGAAGCCTGAAAACAGGCAATGGGCAGTTTTGATGTCACCTTACACACATACTGAAAGCAGCTCCAGCATGCCACACTTTATGCTCGTAACAACTGAGCCTCATTGGTCATACTCATAACTATGACATCATGAGCCTGACAAACTTCTGTCTCCATTATGACATCATAACTATGAGCCTGACAAACCACTGTCTGCATTGTGACACAACACTGTTGTGGGACATCCCAACTGCTAATAAATCAGCGGTCACTTACTACTTCTAACTAGACACACTGTCATTTGGACTAAGCTACAGATGGAACCAGCCCAAGCCAATCAAATCCACCCTTTAAAAATCTGTGAGCCAATCAAATAGCCTATGCCTAATAACCAATATGTTTGTTTGACTACTCAGGTTTTTAAACTTAGGCCAGGGTTTTTAAAAGAAAAATGTTTTATCCTGTTTAAGACTTTAGCCAAGATAATGCCAAAATCTGATACACATTGATGTTTGTAAAATAATTTCCAGACACACACATTAAAAGCCTAATACATTTTTTTAAATTTCCCCTTTATCCCACTTGAACACAGTTAAGCCATTTAGCCTTGTGTGGCAGCCCTCCTCAGTGACATGTGATTCACGTTACAGTCAGCCCTTGCATCTCTCCATGCTGCAGATGTCATTTTAAGGTTTTTAAACTTGTAAAGCCACATCGTTGTCTGGGTCTGGGTTATTTTTCCCATCAGCACTGAATTATGTCTCTAATTTCTCCGTTGGATTTCAGTCATGTTTCCCTTCCAAGAGCACCTGTGGTAGTTTTTGTAGCTGTCCTACTATTTATTTTCTTCAACGGTTTTTACCAGTTGGCTGGTGGTTTTTGCTCACTGAAGCACCTTGCCCCTCACACACATTGCTAACTGCTGCTCCTTTCATCCTTCACACACACTATACTTGGGTGGGCAAAGAAGGCCAAACTATGTGATATTTTCCTGAAATGTCTTGATAAGCTCACGGATGATAGCTGAAGACCTTGTTCTTTCTGTCCCTGTGCTTTATGTTTTATTGTTTCTGAACTGATGTTAGCGTGTGTGGCTCAATTATTTAGGGAGTTAGGATAACAGTCGGAGACATATACCTGTGCATTCAAATCGAATGGACAGTTTCTTTTAGAATAGAGTGCATTCAGACATCTGTAATGTCTACACCTGTCTATAAATTCTGTACATTCTATTCTGATACACACACACACACGCACGCACACACGCACACACACACACACACGCACACACACTCTCACACACACACACACTCACACACGCACACACACACGCACACACACACACACACTCACACACGCACACACACACGCACACACACACGCACACACACACTCACACACGCACACACACGCACACACACACTCACACACACACACACACTCACACACGCACACACACACGCACACACACACACACACACACACGCACACACACACACACTCACACACACACACACACTCACACACGCACACACACACTCACACACGCACACACACACGCACACACACACTCACACACACACACACTCACACACGCACTCACACACGCACACACACACTCACACACACACACACACTCACACACACACACACTCACACACGCACACACACACACACACACACACACACACACACACACACACACACACACACACACACACACACACACACACACACACACACACACACATGCAGAGCTGTAGGTTTTCCCCTGTATTTTTGCCCATGGTGGGTATCTCTGCCTGGTAGCGTAGCAGATGTGCCTGGGACTCACCGCACAGCTTCCTGGTGAACAGGGCTCGTTTCCCACCACCTTGTGGGACACAGTCATGACTCAATCACACGAAAATGCCAGTGACTGTCCCTTTCTCTTATGCCACCCGTGAGCTCTGCCCGTCTGCCTCTGCTGCTGGGGGGATTGGGGTGGGGGGGCCATGTCAATAGCTTAATCATCCTGTTTTGCCTTCTTTCTCATCTTTAAATATTCCCTTTGTGTTCTAGCATTGAAGATATATTTACTTTAAACGAGTGCCTGCTTTGATCTCTTTGAATCCTCGTCTCTTGAATGACTTCTTTATCAAACTTAACAATAACAATACGTGCCATTTAAAAACTCTGCCTTAGCCACAGAAACTCATCTTAAATCTATTTTTTTTATTTTCTTCAATTTATTTTTTTTTCCACAACAACCTTCACCAACTGGAAACATGCACAATAGTCACTTCCACCCTGAAAACAAAAAGAACAGAAAAAGCTTCCCTTTGCAAATGACTGTGGTTTGCATGCAGAATGTTTTTGTCCCTGTGTTGACCACTAGGTGATGAATCCAGCTTCCACTTCCTCCCTGCAATGACGACTGACAGGCACAGTTAGCATAGCCTGAGGTAACCTCCCTCATGCTCTTGAGATGCGCATGCGATATATAGTGATAGTGAATGAAAGCGGTTCACTCCTGTTTTATTTGCTCTGAGGGCAGGTCCCCTTCATCTCAAAAACAGCCCTGGGGGGCCTTGGTAATACCAGCAACAAAACATAAAAAAATGGGTTTTTAGGGTTTTTTTAGAGAGAGCAATGTGCAACTAGACCCAACTCTCATCTGTAGTCTCATCAACCAATATAGTGTGTCATGTAAAATATCACATGACAGTGACAAAAAGGTCTGACACTTGACTTCTCTGTGGTTTAGGTCCTGTTTTTATCCTATTTGCTTGCGCAAATATGTGCATTGTTTTGCATAGCTTGTGCCCGTAGGCTTCACTATGGAATCAGAAATGACAAAATGAGGCCCATACCCACCATGTTCTCTTACTCTCCGTGGGTTGTCGTGTGTCACTTAAAGTGCTGGAGGTAACATGCGCTCTCTGTGCTCGGCGCTGTTTGTTTTCTGAAGCTGCCACTAGGTGGCAGCGCACCTCTAAGTATTGCCACCCTTTATCTCAACCCACATTAGCACCTGATCAAACACATTGCCTTTCAGATTTTGTCCTTGCATGGATAGCATTTCCCAAAAAGCCAAGATAGCGTGCTAATTAGAGACTTCTTATTAGATCGGCATTACAAATGCAAACATACTGAAATTACAAACATATTTTAATTGCCGTTACGGTGGTGGTTTAAAAATAGATCCTTTGCAGACACACAAAGGAATGTAAATGAATCTGTGGGGTCCTCTGTGTAACTCTGCGCTCATTTGAGTCACTGCCATTAATCTTCATCCCTATATCCGCTCAGCATAGCATAGCTTCAGCACTTTTCTCAAAGTTACCATTTACATTCCTCCAACATGAGCGCTCAACGGTCGGCTAATTGTGCGCTGTTTCATTTTGCATAATGATTATGTGTATTTAGCCTGTGAGTGTTTTGTCCAATCAGGAAAAAATTTGCAGGGAACAGTTTTTTTTTTTTTTTCTGGAGACAGCTGAGACAGAAACACACCCAAACAAGGCAAAATATGAAAACAAACAAACAAGCAAACAAAAAAAAGAATGGAAACACAACACCACTTTTGTGCTTTTTTTGTGTCACAATCGAGAACCTGAACCAATACCTTTTTTTCTTTGAGAAACAGCCATATAGTCATTATCATCCCTGAGAAAGAGCGGAAACCATGGAGATGACAGCCTCACAAATGAGATTCAGGGAACGTTACAGCCTGAGGTGATTACGGTCTGCGATGTGATAAGAATTCCAGTATGGTGCGGCCCCTGCTCCAAGTGCTTTTGCGTGTCAGAGGGCTAAAGGACAGGGACCCCGCACAGCCATACCTGAGCATGATCCAGGTGTGTGTGTGTGTGTGTGTGTGTGTGTTGGAATGGGTCATCAAAAATATCCAAACTCAATGAAGTTATGCCCTTTTTGGTTTTCCGTTAAATGACCTCTGACCTGTAATGATTCCGGGGGGTGAGTTACCGATGTTGCGGCCGATTGGTTCAGCCAGAATTAATTTGGCGGCTAGGGGGAACTCTGACCCATTTTAACCTCTGTCAGCGTGTGTGCATATTACCGCGCATTTGGTGAAGGCCTGGCTTTGAAGTTTCATTCGAGCGAGAAGCTGCGAGCGGAACATTGGCGGAGAGGGGCCCGGTCTGATCCCGTCCTGATTTTAGAGAGTGGCCAAATCCTAATTTGCTATTTGGTGATGTGAAATTTTTTTATTGAAAATTGAATTTGAAATCACAGCCGCGAGGGTATGGTGCAGGGGGATGGGTGGGGGATTAGACGCGGGGCAGAATCATAGCGGGAAACTGCCCTGACGTCCCTCCAGTTTCACTCTTATGCACAGCACTGGGACACGTCCTGTAACAGCAAACCAAGAGCTATCACTTAAAATCACTCATTTTAATTGGAAAGTCTGTTACATGTTGTTAAAGAGTTGACATGAGATTACATGGGCTGAAAGTCTACCTGGAAAAAAAAACAAGTAAAATAAAGGAAAGTTAAAATAATTACTGGCTAAAATGTTTGGGGAAAAAAACTAATGATAGACAGAGCAAACACATTCATTTCCTTCAAAAACTCAGTGGAACATGCAGGAGGATGAACCAATGATACTCACTGTCACCAGAATCACCCTGGGACCATGCTGTACTGGGTAAGGAGTTGAGCTTATAACACACAGGTTGCAGGTTCACATCCCTACTCCAGTATCTAAAATGAAGGATATGTGAGCTGATGTGGTTCAGAGCATTTTGCAGTGCATTAGTTAAGAATGGGAGCATTCCTAATACTACATAATAAACCTGTATTCATACTTTGTAACAAAGTAATAACACAATAGGAGTACTTTACTTGCCTGTTGCAGAAAAGTTTAATTAAACACATATAACATAGCCAATTAATGTAAGGTGTTACTTTACTACTAACAATACGAACAAAAGTAATAATATATAAACTAAAGTGTCCAGTGCACAAGAGAGCAGGCAAAGACATTTTATAAGTCTGTGATGGTGCTGGTGTTTGATGCACACACCTGGTATGTGTATCAAATGCTAACCTTGGCAGAACAACATGGCCAGTACCAAGCTGAGCCAAGAACTGAGTCCAAAGTCTTGGCTGGGAGAATAATTTTTTTGATTTTTTCTTACAATAAAAGGAACTTTTTTATGTTGCTAACATGAAAAAGCAATACAAAAATGCATACTTATTTTCCATCTGCAGATACTAACAGGTTGGGGTGGGCGTGAGGGCAGAGGGTGGAGGTGAGGGGAGGGGGTGAAGCGAGAACGCACAAGAGACTCTTCCTCTGTAAAACCCTAGGCCATGTGTGGAATCACTCTATTGGTTTCTCCTCAGTAAGATCTATGGGGCAGGAGCGGGTGGACTCCAGGGCCCATTGGAAATTCTAATCAAGTCAGCTACACTCCCTGCCTTCAAAGGCACATTCTGCTGATGTTGGATCGGCCGTTTAACGTCTGTAGACTGGGGGGAGGGTGGGGGGCAGTGTTGGTGGGGAAACTGCTCAGGCCCCGCCTGCACATTCACCCGGGCCCCATTTGTGTTGATTTGTTGCCTTGCCTGCAATTAAGCATGTACCGAATCGGCAGTTTGACTTACGCGCACTTAACCAGGGCCCCGAGCCTCACCGTATCCTTCAGGCCCCCTGGGTGGGAGAATGTGGGGGGGGGGGGCATCAGTGTCAGAGCAGCACAACAATGGAGGGGGCACAATTTTCAGAGAGCTATAATCACCCCCCCCCCCCCACGCCTCACCTGCCTCCCCCTGGGGTACACTCTGGCAGGGCTCTCTGATTTGTTTGGAAAAGGTAAAAAAGGTGCTGGAGACACAAGGTCGTAGGTGAGATTTGTGTCCGGAGCAGCTCATGGTTTTTCACTGCGGCCTGAGCTCTCCGTTTTGTTGAAAAGTGCCAGACGGCGCGGGATCATCCGGAACATGCAGACGGGCCGCCGGTTATTTATGCAGCACACATCCTTCCTCTTATGGGGCTCTCTGTTTATGAAGGTCCCAAATCTATTTACTCAGAGTGAAAACTCGCTCATTAATCTGGCAGCAGAAAACTTACTGTAATCTACCGACCGTATAGATATTGCACTTTCTGTAGAGGGAGGGAGACAAAATGGGGGGAAGGGGGATGGTGGAAAGAGAAAAGAGACAGAGGAGACAAGATGAGGGAAGTGGAGAGGGAAAGAGAGAAGGAAGGAGGGAGACTGAGATAGCAGGGAAAAGGGACCCATTAAAACTTTTACACTGCTACATTTTAAACTATCAATTTTATACCATTATTTTATTACTACAATACACTTTTAATGTATAATTACTCTCTGCTGTTTATATGGCAATTCCGTTGGAGAAGAGAGCATTAGTTAATGTATTTATTTTGCATTACTGTGTGTTATTTATCTCAACTCTGCTGCATCACTCTGAGGGAGAGTGGCATGGGGGTGGTCTTCATGCTCCATGGGAATTTAAAGGGATATGTTCCACTCCCAACCCTTACCCAAAAAAAATATATTAATAGATTTGGCAATGGTAACTCACATCATGCAAATCAAGCCAGTCTGTGTGTGAGGGAGAGAGAGTGGGAGAGAGAGAAAAGCTGAGGGGGGGGAGGGACACAGAGGCAGGGGGAGAAAGAGAGGGAAAGAGAGAAAGGGGGAGACAGAGGCAGAGGGTGAGAGAGAGGGAGAAAGAGAGGGAAAGAGAGAAAGGCTCAGAGAGAGAGGGAGAGACAGAGATAGAGGAAGAAAGAGAAGGAAAGAGAGAAAGACTCAGAGAGAGAGAGAGGGAGAGACAGAGTAAGCCTGGCATTCTGATCCAGGAGCTGCAGGTTCACATTTCAAGTGAGGCACAGCGGGCACACAGTTTATAACATAGTCATTTACCTTGATTCAGGAAAATATCCAGCATTGGTAAAATATGAACATATAATGCTGCGCAAGAGAATAGACTGAGATAGGAACATTTTTTTTACAAATTCAAAGCCTTCAGCCAAAAATATTTTCAAATGAGAAATACATTATATTTTAAAAAAATCTGTCTGATTATTTTTTTGAATTGAAATATGCTGTAAATCATTCCTGCTTTGAACTGGTGGTGATTTAGGAAGCCTGCCCTCCCCCACTTCACTGTAAAGCACTTTGAGATTATGAGGGGCTATATAAATGCAATCCATTTTTCTCATTACAAATAATAACTGTGACCAGTCTTTGCAGCGGAGGTATTATCTTTCCAGGTATTGAGGGCCATGCTCTGTCCCTACTTGACCTGGAGAACAGTCGCTATCATTGGGTGAAGGACATGCGGTTGTGTGATAATGATCTGAAATACCTCTTTGCTTTTCGCTTGTCTTATGTGTGCTACATGTCTTTGTTCTACTTCACAGTTCATTCTGTTTAAGTCACAGCTACTTTAGTTTCAGTCTCAGAAAAGCACTTTGAGCAACATATAATTGACAGCTCAGACACAAAATCATTACTATTGTTATAATATCAAGGAGAATCAATGCAATGACACAACCTCCACAACTACTACTACTACCACTCCCACTACTACCACTGCTACTACCAATAATAATACTAAGATCTCTTACCATCAGGGTGAGAGTTTTTGTCATAATTAATCAGAAAAACTTTATTGGACAAGTGCATTGATAATATTCAAGGAATTACACCTGGTTCAGTTCTCACAATATACAAAACAAGGGCAAGAAAACAAACAAAAAACAAGAAACAGGAAAGAATAAGTGGTAATAAATGAAAAAAATTTATGTAAAAGCATAAGTAATCGCTGGGATGAGGTTGATAGGATTTCGAGAAAGAGTAATTACATTTCAGAGCAGTCATGGACACAAATATATATATATTACACACACACACACACACACACATATATATTTAATATTAGCTTTTCACTCTGAAGAAGAGCTGCTCCTAAAAAACCTGTAATTTCTCACAAACTCTGGTGTTTAAAGAAGAATCTCGTGTTATCTGTAGTTTTTATGGTCCACGGTAACGCAAACTCAGATTGCCCAAGTGTGCTGAGCCAAGCAGTGCTGTCTGATTGACCTGAATCTAGTAGAAATTAAGATATTTACTGTGTATTCTTCGTCGTAAAATGTTCATAATGAACTCGTCATTGCACAATTTAATTAGTACGTTGCGGCCCTGTGTATTTCTTTGCCAGCAAATCGTTTAATAAATTTAAAATTTTGCAGCGTTGCACTACAAGTCGGACTTTTATGATGACTTACATTCATTTTTAGGGTGTGTGTAGACTTTCAGGTTTCTCAAGTGACTGAACCCATCTACACCCATATATTCAGTGAGGAGGTTCACTGACGATGAGCTGTGATCACTTAGCCTTTATTTTTGGGACTCAGCTGTTACCAGAATAAAGGGAAACGTTATGACTAATTTACTAAAATTCGTCATTACAAAAAAAGCCACATATACCCAGAGGATGACAATGATTAGGATCAGACAAAATGATCAAAGAGATCACCCTATTAATCTACCAGGAAGTAATTGCTGCTTATCTGTTGATTAATTGTTGCTGATGTGATTTGCTGTCCCAATCTATCTTCTCCATAGGAACTGTAGCTTCTCTTCAAATGTGGAGCAAAGAAAGAATTGAATTCAACCAATAAATAGTGTGTCTGGATCAAAGTGCCATCCCAGAGATACGGGACACACCAGAAAACAGGTATAAAGAAGTTAAGCTGGGCCAAACGTATGGAAACTCTGACCTGCTGGCTACACAGCAGAGGTGGTGGAGGCATAGGGCATTCTCTTGTACATTAGTGTCCTGTATCAATATTCAAAAGTGGAGCTCAAATGGGGGTGTGTGCTTGAAAACGGAGATCTTCACCGGTCTACATGAACCCGAATACTCAAGGCCCAAGTGGGTTCATTTCCAAAATCTGTTCAGGTCCCATTCGGATCAAGGCAGAATGCCACTGGCCTCTTCATACATTACACTAAATTATATTAAATTACAGCCGTTTAGCAGGAATCCCTATCCAGAGGGAATAGTGTTGCCAAGACAGGTACAGATATCAAGGTCAACATGCAAAGATTCACGAGGGAAGGGAAGAGAGCCCGAGAGTCCATAAATATACAAACAAAAGGATTCACCTGGGAACCTGTTGATTAACCTTTCACGGAAATGTAAAGATAAATATAATAACACATTCATTCACACATTGCTCATGGGTACCAGAGGGACCCAAAGGACCTGATCTCTCTCTCTCTCTCTCTCTGCTCCGGGTCTCTGTACCTTGACTGTGCATTTGCTTGAGCTCGCTTTATAGTGAGTTACACTGAATACACAGATTGTCTAGTCTTTTGAATAAAAGGATGTTTGGCTAAAACAATATTGTAATCTCCCCATGTATTCAACTAATGAAATTGTACTTTGAGATGGAGATATGCCCCCTGCCATCTGGAGGTTATTATATTGAAATCGGTTAAATATTGTTATCAGCGCAGCCGAGTGTCAAATTGTTTGGATCTGTTTTGCCTCTGTGTATCCAGAGGAAGAGGAGGACGTTTCACATTTGTCACAGAAGAACGGTAAATAACAGCTATTGTGCCACTGCAACCTGGCTCAGATTTGAGGAGGACGATGACATCTCAATTCCCCTCCCTGTGCAAAGAGTAGTGTTTACCCGCACACTCAAATGTTTTTATTCAACTGCTGGCAAAACACTTTCGCTCAGAAGACAGGCAGAGCAATCTGCACAGTGATATCACCAAATGGGATGCATTCACTTACATTTTTTGAGTCACAAATCAATTAACTTCCCTAGTTTCTCTGGTAAAAAGAGATTTGTAATCTCAGCTAGATTAGTCTGGTTAAATAAAAGGATAAATAAATAAACTTAACTGTAACATCATGCAACTATATCCCATGGTGATCGGCTAAATTCCCCAAATGAATGAATAAAAGATAAACGTAGCACGTGAGATGCAATTTAACTACGTCTTGTACTGACTAAAAGCTGTCTTTCAGGAGCTGCAGACCATGCACACCACTGACACTTTCATCACTTTAACAACTGCAAAACAACATGGTATCATAAACAGGAGAGAAGGAGAGGAGAGGGGCAGGGGCAACGCACACCACAGATGGCGCCGAATCAAAGCAATATGTGCCTACTGCTAACGTATATTTATTTGTGTGGCTTTTCCCTCCACACACAAAACTCGTTTTGTGAGGGTGAAATCAACAGGAGGCACAAAGGACTGATGAAACTATGTCAAAAGGCATCTAACAAAAAATGATGTTCAGTGTTGTTACTGTGTGCAAACATAACAACTGGGCTTCTGTTCCCCCTGCAGAGCACAAGCACTCATTCTAAGATGAGACTCCATGCTGGTGCAGCTTTCTGGAAGTTTTCTGTGCTTCCGTTTTAGCGCCTGTGTCAGGGAAAAGGTCTTCTGAAGCACAGCATTTCTCACACATGCTGCAAACCTTTGCCTCAGTTCAATAAAAAAGCAAGACGGGGGGAATGTGGCATTTCACACTGCAAATTGGAGTTGAAGAAAGGTGCGGAAAGAGTTGTCTTTGAAAAATTGGTGCGAATCCGGGACGGATGAGAACCAAAATTCCAATATCCTAGATTTTTCAGATGGCCGAAAAAAGAGCATGTTCGGAAGAAGTAAGGGAAAAAAACGAAAAAGGTAAAACAAGACAGAAAAGGTTCAGGACACCGCATGCCATTTCCAAAAAAAAAAATGTCACTTTGCAATTTCTGGCCATAAAGAGACACTATTGCATGGGGTTTTTCAGAAACTACATTTTTGCCTGATGTGTGGTTTTCTTTGGAAACCATACTAACATCACCTTGGACACCATTCTGCTTGAAACATCAGCAAATTGAGAGGTCTTGGTCACTTAAGCCCCCACTGAAAATGCTTCTCTTTCAGATCCACTGATGTCTCCTCTTGCAGCTCCACTAGCCATAATTATAGGCAGCTAGGCCTTTCCACCATTTTGACACATGACCCTGTGCATGCTGGGATGTTATTTGCTTAATTAACGGATGATCCGCACCTGTGTGGAAGTCACTGCTTTGCGTACATGCTGTCTCTAATTCATTCAAGTGTTTACTTTTTTTTTAAAAATCTCTATCTGAAACATCTGCACAGAGCAGAGCTCCCAGCTCAGGACACATAACAAAAGGATCCTTTTTCTGTCTGGCAATGAGACAATATGCTAATTGCCACAGCAAAATATACAACAAATGGTTTGTGCAAAGCCCTCAGCAACAAACACAAACACAGGCCTGGGGCGCCCCCCTTCCAAAATCAAAAAATTTCTCTACTGTATTCTCCTCTTCACTCCACTGTATTCCTTCAGATGAAGCAGTGAAATCCTGCAGGCAAATACGAAGCCAAAACCGACATCGCAAACAGAATAATTTTGAGCAGAAGTTGCAGGCGGATTTAGGGATCAGAGCCATTGGTAAACATTGAGCTTTGCAGTGTTGTTGTGAACACAATAATGTGGAAGGCTTTTCTTTGCACTCTGTATTCCATTACAAACTGCAGGGTGAAATGCAAATATGAGTATCGCACTGTGGTGGCAGTGAAGCAGCATGCAAGCATGATTCTGATCACTTGTTTCCACATATATCATAATCGTGATCTGTGATCTTATTTATACAATATTTTTACACTCTGTGTGATCAACAGTGCAAAAGAATACAACAATGTGCAATATTTGTCATATTTCACATAACACATGGATGACTCCACAGACTTCAGCTGCAAAAACTGAATTTGTCCCTGAAGCATTTCGGAACTATCGATGCACCTGTTCTAACAACAACTTGAAACAAGTCAAACATCAGTACAGATTTTAAGGTAGTGCTATGTACTCTTGATACATGCATAACTTTAATTTCATTGTATTTCCTCAAGAATGACTATGATTCAAAAACAAATGGCACATATTTATAAATCACTATGATTTGTCATACAGCTAAAAACAATTGCGCTACAATAACAAGAGCTTTACATAACAAAATTCATTTTAGAATGTGGTTTTGAAATTATTCATTGAAATAAGATCCTGGTCACATTTTCTCAAAAGTTGCTTCACTCAATCCCGCTCAAACAATACTTCAGTTTCTTCCTTCCAGTGGTGATTTAATATTGTGCGGTAGTGCCTAAGAAGGTGCTTAAGTGGGACTGTGTTTTGCATTATTCAGTTTGCTCTTTGTGCTAATGGATGAATAGCCCTGATGTTTTATTTCAGAATGACAGGGCTCCCTCAGTGCCATTTCCCTCACATGTGAGATCCGAGACAAGATGCGGAACTTCCAAACAACACCACAAGTCCCAACGCCATCACGGAAAAATCAATTATTTCACTGTAATTAAATATTGAGTCTGAGCAAATTGAAGGCAAATATAATTCAGCATTTATCTACATGTGAGCATCCCTGTGGCTGTCTGAGAATTCCATTAGATTAGATTACCATGGTCCTCAGCACTCTGGGAATTGGCTTCCACTCTTATGCTAAGTGAGCATGGGAACCAGTCAACAGAAAATGAACACATCCAGTAACACATTAACTTGGAAGTTTACAGCACCCCGCACCGCAGATGGAGAAACTTATTTCCGATAATTTGCACGACAATGACATGTAACCTATTTTAACTGGAAATATCTAACAGCATATTCCTGAGAGGGTTTTGCTAATCAAGAAAGTCATGCTGGCCTAAATTAAGTTTGATTTTTTTCCCCTAATTGGAAAGCAGCAACTCGGATTCAGAATCATATATATGAACAACTTAAGTAATACATTTCTGTGGCTGGGGAGCTTGCTGTGTGTATAAGACAGGCCCATGCATACTGGAGATGCAGCTCGGCCTTACAGCTGAAACATTGCAGATTTGGCATTAGCAGACTTACTGTCTACAGTGGGGTAGCAGAGCTAGGTATAAGATAGACTGAAGCAAATGATTCACAGGGCAACTTTTTCTTACCAGATATGTATAGAAAATGGGCAACTTTTCGTTTTCCAAAGACATTCCATTGGCAGTACCCCCCACTGGGAAACCTGGTTGAATCATCCATTCACTATGCCATGTGCTGGTCATGTGGTCATGTGACCCTTTGTCCTTCATGTTTTTTTTCAGACATCCAGTTTTGTGAGGCAAAGCGAGGGAAAACTACAACCTGCCTCTGTAATAATTCTCACGGAGATTTGTGAAAAGTTGTACCAGGTTGCTATGGATACTGTTTCCTCCAATCAATGTCATGCCAATTGGAGTGGCCAAATCTGACCACCCTTGCATTAGGGTTCTTGTCCAGCCGTTGTGTTCTCTCCACTGGTGTGCGAAGTGAGGCCTTTGGCAGTCCGAGTAGGGCACTTAAGGGATCTTATTAAGCTTAATTTACCCAGGTATGTAAACTGAGAACACCATTCTCTTTCACAGTGATGATCTGGGGAATCAAAAGTGGGCCGGGAATGCAAGGGATTGTGTAGCCAATCAGATTCTCCTTCAACAGGAGGTTCATGTGTCCTAGTGTGGGAAAAGCTGACAAAGAGGCCACCCAAGGCACACAGATACATATTTCAAATCAGGCAGGAAAGAGAGACAGATGAGTTTTAAAATCGATTATACTGATGCTCTGTCTGTATATTTAACACTTCATTGCGCCACCTTATTCACCAGAAATATGAGAAATGCCAATCAGACAATAATAATGAAACAATTCTGGGGTTCATGAACCACGATTAGAGTAAATGTTTTGAATTTTGTTTTTCCACAATATTTATGAAAGTTAGCTGACTAACACCTTTATGCAGCTATATACAACATCACCCTGAACTCTTCTAAATTTACCAAGATGGCCTATTGTTAGCCTACTCACTAAAGAGAGTGGTAACTCACAGCCACTCCAGAAAATACATATTGGTAATCTAATTCAATAGCATTACCGAAAACCAGCATGTCTATGAAGGGGTGTTCTGTTAAAACATACAGTTGGGAGGTCTAAAATTTATAAATCCATTGAAAAGTTTTTGTTGTTATTGATGTTTTGTCTTGTTTACTGCTTGCTGACAGTCCAGCTTTAAAAAGCCAATCTTCCATCTTGATGACACTCAGAAAATCCTTTTTTTTCCCAACAAAAGAGTACTTTCTTCTCAATTAAGATGAAAATGCGAAAGCCATCACTGCACTTAATTGTGCTTCTATCGTGGCTGGGGAGGCTAATAGAGGCTAACTCCATTGTATTTTTCCGCGCGCGGTTTCAAGCCGAGAAGCCGAGACGCAATTATCAGACCAGAAGTAATAATAAAGGAATGTAATCACCTCATCATCTGCGAATGGAGCGCCGGCTCTCCGCCCGTGTGGATGCGCGCATCGCAGCGGAGCCTGCGCCTGACGGCGGCAGGCATTACCCAGGTACTCCCCGTTCCCCTAACCCACCCTCAGTGCCAGAGAAGTGATTTCATTGTTCTAATGAATTAATGCATTTTATTCACTCACCAGATTTATCTTTTTCTCCCCTTATTTTAAAGAACTGGAAAACCCTAATTACATTATATTACGATGGTGGGGCTACCGGTGATAACTGTCTGCAATTTATGGGCCTTTGTTAGAATTTCCATTTATGCATTTTAAAGCTTCTTAGTCTGAACGGCAGAGTCAGAAACCATGTAATGTAATTACTGTCCATCTGAATTGATTCCGGGGTGATAGAGGACTCAATTTGCAACTCCTGGGGTTGGTAAATAAGAGGAGTCCCAAAAAAAAAAACACAAGCACCTGTCCTTGAAATAGTACCTCTGTCTCCGTGCAGAATGCACAAAAAACACACACTGGGACCATTTTAGATAATGAAATAGCGTGGAGGACAAAACTGTCTCGTCTCACAAAAATAGAACTGAGAGTCCCTGCGCTAAGATTATTTTAATCAAAAGTTAAGTCTATCCTTTTCACAATTTTTCTCGGGGCGATGTTGAATATTTTATGTCCTTCATGTTCAATATTTTACTCGGCAGTCTGGATTTAGCCGTTTGAAGCCGTTTTTGTCGCCGGGGTATGTATTGTGAATCCCGCAAGAGGTTCCCAATGTCAAGACAGGGACAGTGCCCTGCTTATGGCTTCTAAACCACTGCTTACAGTTACTGCATGTTTGCCATTTTATTCCATTGTACTGCTGTGCTGGTATTTGCTGCTGTAGCAGGATAAGGTTCTTTTCATTTATTTTACATATGTTTTGTCAAAACATAACCTTTTGTTACACCAGGCAAACAGGGAGGCCCAATGTACAAACATTTCTTGGTCCCAGTATTTCTGGATTGTGAAGGCCTTGGAGATATCCATAGCGCTGTGTGCTGACCATGTCTGTCATTGCTTTCATTTACGGAACAGGTTTCTTGGAATCATTTCTGTATGCCACTGCACTTCCTTATAAGTCACATGGATATTTGATCAGAGTAAATTACTGTTTATAAAATGGAGAGGATTAAAATGTTCCTGAAAGGCAAACTTGAATGTAATAGTGTTACAGTCTGCTGTTTTCCCTCCTCTGCAGAGAGATAGCTGTGGTGTATTTGCATGTAACAGAAATGCATCGTAAAAAGAATGGAGAAAAAGTGAATCCATACTTAATGTGATAGATCATAGTCTGGTGATGTAATGTAGTGATATAAAGCAGGGCATCATGGATGCTTTGACGTGGTTTTTCTAGTTTGTTCTCAATCCTGTAAGCTGAATATAGCTCTGCGTTGTTATTTAAAATGAAGATGTGCTCAAGTTCAAACGGTCTGTTGTTCATACCAGACAACACAACAATAACAGTGTGCTCTGTATTTGAATGCAGACCGCCCTCACCTGGGCCTGATGGATGGCCTGATTGAAACCTGCCTGCGGCTGTGCCTCACCTGAGTGTCTCACCTGAGTGCCTCACCTGAGCCTGATTGGACTCTCTCTCCTACTCAGGTCCAGACTCCTGTGACGCTTTTCATTAGTTTTTGTGTCTGAAGCTCGTTTTGTTTCATTTGACCTATTTTGAAGTGACAAAACCTCATATGTATTTGAGAATTGAAATGTCCTCAGGCTGTCAGGCTAAGTTTTTAACCAGTGCTATGTATTGATATTTACAGTCCCCTGAACACAGAATGACAACAAGACTAATCAATGTTAATTGTGTTTGTAAAGTTATAAAATAAACAGCAGTCAAACCTGCATGAAATAAGATGGATTGGAGTTTTTCTACAGCTAATGGGTTTGATAGAGAACAGGAATAAATAGGCTGAGATTTTGAAAGCCATGCTGTGAGCATATTTTAAAGGGTCTTAGAGGTCTTGAGAATCAACATGTCTCTGTTGTTTATCATTGTTTCAGATGTTTGGGTCACATTTAGCTGGGTGACTGCCATCGTGACACTTTCCCTCATGGTTGAGCTATAGAATCAATATCCCTGCTAAGGATCCACTGTGTGGCACTTGGGTATTTTTAATGCCCCCATGTAATCTTTAGCTGTGTATAATATTGCAGATGGGTGAAGTATTGATCAGATCTCGGGGCCGTGGGCCAGGATACGGAGCACTATGATGGTCAGCACTGTGTTCTGTTGCAGAGGTGATTTGGGTATATGGATGCAAATGGTGGAGGTGCTTGTGTGTGTGTGTGTGTGGTGTGTGTGTGTGTGTGTTAGTCCGTGGGGGATGTGGATTGCAATGACCCCGCTCCCCTCTCTCTGGGACTGGGGGGAAGCTGTGAGTAAGCGCTTTCATGGAGGGGATTGCAAAGAGCAGACAGCGCTGGGAAAATGGATGGAGTAAAATCACACTTCAGAGAGAACAGGTGTGCAAGAGCTCTCTAAGCACACACACACACACACACACACACACACACACACACACACACACACACACACACACACACACACTCCTCCCACACACACACACACACACACACACACACACACACACACACACACACACACACACACACACACACACACACACACACACACACACATACACACACACACACACACACACACTCCCACTTTCTGCCATAAACATACACTCAGGTATATAAACACACACACACACACACACACACACACACACACACACACACACACACACACACTCCTCCCACTTTCTGCCATAAACATACACTCAGGTATATAAACACACACACACACACACACACACACACACACACACACACACTCCTCCCACTTTCTGCCATAAACATACACTCAGGTATATAAACGCACACCCACACAGTCTCACACTGTAAAATCGTAAAGTGCTGAAGCAGGTTTCTGGGCTGATTCTAGTTCCCAGTGTATCATGTTGCAAACGCATTGAAGAGGAAGGCTGCTGTCTTCAACAAGACAGGAGTTAGAAATTGGCCCCAAAGGTTAGATACACTGTAAGCACTTTGTCGACTGAGCAGTATCCAGCAAGGGTAGGTAAAAGTAGGTCAAAGTAACCTCTCATTTCCTCCCGGTGCCACTGTGAAGAGCAGGGATGCGCTGCAAAGCTGAGAAAAGTGGGCTGCGAAATAACCAGGCCGCAGGTGATGCTGGTCCAGCTAACGCCAAACGATCCTGCATCGCTGGGGGGCAAACCACTCAGGTTTCCATTCGGTAACGGTGCGATGACACCCTACTGGTCACCCTCTCAGATATTTCTCATTCAGCTTGAAACATGAAGGAGGTAAACTTGTTAGAATTTTAATTGAAATATAGAAATTGTAGATTTGTGTAACTTTGTTGTGGCTTGTTGTGAAATGAACATGAGTCCATGGATCAAAATTTTTAAAATGAATAACAAAAGCAATATCCCTATGAGTCCTTTCCTGTAATATTCCTTATGACTTGTATATTGCGTTTCAGGGTTGTCCGGGAAACTGTTCCAGCGGACACGAAGGGTGCTATTACCGTGAGGTAGCTAACGTTGCTGGAATGTTTCACGAACCAAAAGCTGTCAGCTGGAGTTGCATGGTCTGGTTCTAGTATGAATCGGGTCATTAGCTCTGTCCCCTAAGGCTCCTGGCTGTACCCACTCAGTGTTTGCAGACAGGAAAATGGCTGCTCTCAGAGACTGGAGTGTGATTTCTGCAGATCAATCAGGAAATACAGTAGAGTACCTGTGATATGAACTAGTCTGCAATGGAGAAAATGTGGAAATGTTCAGACCACTGCAACAGGATACAACTTTTCAAAGTTAAAAGCTAAAATGGATTTGAATCCTTTATTTATTGCAAGCATTCTAATGCCTTATCCTTTTAAGTGCGTCTCTTAACCTTTGAATATAATATTATGTATAATGGGAACCATAATTTAATTACAAAATAATTCAAAGTCATTTTCATTTTATTTTTTCCCATATGTGCTTTCAGAATGCTACACCTTCTTTCTGGTGACTGGTCCTTGTTCAGCTACCTTTGTTAACAGATTTTGTTCTTAAATATGTTAAATCGTTTTGATAGTATTTGAGTTTTTTTGTAAACAACAAAAGTGACATGTTTTTTCTTGTCTCTTTGTGTCAGTGATTTAAAAAGAGCTTGCTGTTGATGAAGCTTAATTGTGTATGCAGCCTCATCTTTCACTGAGTGTTTGATTGTCTCTGAGGTTTGTGCGAGTGTCTCCAGGCCCTGTAGTTTTTGGCTTAATTGTTGAACATCCTCTGGTGCTATCAGCTGTCAAACAGAGCAAACACTCCTGATATGTGATTGTGACGTTTCCTTTGTCTCTTGGTGCTGCATTTTGGATCCGAATATCATGCTTTCCTGATCAACCAGGAAAAAGCAGTTAAGATCACCCTGCGGAGAACCTGCATCACTCAAATATTGTTTTACTTCTGTGCATTTATAATCTGCACATTTTGTATTGAGCTGTGGGACAAGATTAAGACTACAATTTACACCTTACACCTCAAACACACACACACGCACACACACAGACACACCTCAAACACACACACACACACTTGCACACACACACATACACACACACATGCATGCACACACACACACACGCACACACAGACACACACAGACACACACACACACACAGACACACACACAGTATTAGGTTGTAAGGAGCACTCGCTAATTAGCAGCCCAGAGTAAAGAGGTCTGTAGGAATGGGGGTTCCACTGTGGTCAAATCATCATTATCGTTTCATGAAGCAGCATCGGGCGTGTTGGGGGGAAAGTCATTCAGAAGCCAGCAGGACCAAAACGATTAAAATGAACATTCAAGTGCATGTAGAAAGAGAGAGAGAGGGAGAGAGAGAGGAATGACAAAGCCAGCGAAGGCCGAAGATTTCACATCCGCTCACGTTTGAGTCTATGTCCTGATCCCATCCAAATAAAGTTCTTTTGAGAGGTCAACAGCCCCCAATCGCCACCACCCACCTGCTCCCCAGGCAATACCCAGGTTATTGTTTTCACCATGGCGGGGGTTATAATAACTGCAAATAAAACTAGAATATTACTTCTATATTTTTTTTCCTCCTCTACTATTAAAAGCAGGAAGTGGAGCAGATGTCTGAGAGTCTGTGGAGCTGATTTTATTGCGCCCGGTGATGAATGCCACACTGCAGTAATGCTTCTCTGGTGCATGGGGCACCGTGGACCTCTGCCCCCGCTGCATGATGCAACCGTGCAATGCACTCCTGAAACACGGTGGGAAGAGCAGCCTGCGGTCAGGAGCTGGGGTTTGTTGTGGTCCCGTTGCCTGGATAGTAACAGAAGGGAACTGCTGTTGCACCCCCAGGCAAGGAGGAACAGAATGAGGAACTGCTGTGGGGTTGGAGCGACAGAATGGTAGGGGGAACAAAATAAGGGGCAATGTAGTAAGAGGAGCAGGATAAGGACCAGTGTGGTGAGAGGAGCAGAAAAAGGAGCAGTGTGGTGGGAGGAGCAGAATAAGGACCAGTGTGGTGAGAGGAGCAGAAAAAGGAGCAGTGTGGTGGGAGGAGCAGAAAAAGGAGCAGTGTGGTGAGAGGAGCAGAATAAGGAGCAGTGTGGTGGGAGGAGCAGAATAAGGACCAGTGTGGTGAGAGGAGCAGAAAAAGGAGCAGTGTGGTGGGAGGAGCAGAAAAAGGAGCAGTGTGGTGAGAGGAGCAGAAAAAGGAGCAGTGTGGTGAGAGGAGCAGAATAAGGAGCAGTGTGGTGGGAGGAGCAGAATAAGGAGTATTGTGATGGGAGGAGCAGAATAAGGAGTATTGTGATGGCTGAGAGTGTGGTTCTCCCAGTCGCTCCTGGCCTTAATTCCTCTCCCTTTCCTATTTGTCATCCCAAATTGCAGCCACCTGTCGTCTCTCAGCTCTTGTCCCTGTGTGACCCACATACAATTGCATAAACTACATTTTCACAGGGACAAAACAATTTTCCTTTTTTGTATTCTGTGTCATATGATTGTATAACCCTGATACCGTATTGATTTTAGTGATTAAATGTAAATATGAATACCAGACATTTAAGACTGCCTTATATATGTTATATTTGCCTTGCTATGTGAAGATCTTCCTATTAACAAACATTTCTGTTTATTAACTCCTAGAGTCCCAGGATGGTGGAGGTATTATTTGCTTAGGTTTTTATGTAAATGCTGGTAAAAAAATAAATTATTCCACTGCTACAGCACAAAAAAGAAATATGGGAACACAGTAATTGGGACACTGTGTTGTATAAGGTGTCTTCAGTTGCAAGGGATGTCATATCAAGGCCCTCTTGGGACACTGTGCTATGAGAGTTGCTTTCTTTCAGATATACAGATGCAAAGCTCACTCAGTATGGCCACCCTGTACACCACAGCGGAAGTAGAGGCATTGTGCTGGATAGGTAAAGCTTCACTATCCTCACATTTTCTGCTTTGTCTTTCATGTGCTTTCCTGTATAATAAGAACAATATCATCGTTATAGCATTTTTGTAGCATTATTGTGTACAAGTCACAAATTGGTTATATAAAAATGAGAGGAAAAAAACGATTCAGATTAATGCAATATAATAGCATTTACTGATAGATACAGACCCAGGCACGGGTACAGATGTTTCCATGTAAAAAGTGCATCGGAAATGGGTTTGAATGGGACATAAGGCGCTCCATCATTAAGTGATCAGCTGACAGACAGCATTTGAAATGAGGATGGGGCCGGTCACATGTCTCCTGCACTGTGTTTAAGCGGTCTGTCTCAGCAGCTGGTGGAACAAGGCACAGACCAGCACTGACGGGTGACAGAGACAGGAACATATGAGTGCTAAAACATCTGTAATGAGAGGCTCGAGTGTGTGTGTGTGTGTGTTCGTGTGTGTGTCTGCTTGCGTGTGCGTATGTGCGTGCATGTGTGTGTGTGCGCGTGTGTGTACATGCTTACTTGTATTGTAAGCCTCGTTTTAAAAAAAAAAAACCTTGTATCTTTTGGCAAGCATGAGTTTGATTCATGCATAAGAAAGCTTGTGTCATCATTTCGCAAATCTGGGACAAATATTCCTGATACAAGACAAAGTGTGACAAACATTTTAATATGAAAGCATGATACATTCATGTTTAAATCATCTTATGACAGTATGACCCTAAATCATGATGCATGCTGTTTTGCTGCAGAAGGAAAGGAGGCCCTTCTTTGACATGGCGCGATGACATTTGGCCAATGGGATAAAGAGTGCTGGAAGCTGAAGGCCCGTTCCAAATGAATATGCACCCATGGCAACATTCAATATTATGTTATATCATACCTATGATGTTACAATTTATGAAAGCACTCAGGCAGCCCTGACAGAAATAGACCTCCCTCAACTGCTGGATTGATAAAACGCCCCCTTTGCTATTGTGAGCCACAATGGAGGCCACCACGGGCTCAGCCCCCCTGGGCAATCTGCATCTCAGACAAGGACTTTCTGATTATACTGGACTTTATGCTGTGAGAACATCAGCAGCTCTTCTCTTTGTGCATTTGGGGAAGCGCATGCAAAACATCCATGAAATACTATGGCTGGAAAGGGGACAAGAATAGGGATAAGTGCTGATAGTCTGTTCTCTGGAGCAGAGTTACACAATAGGGACATGAAAATTCCCCAGTATGCCTTGGGTTATGTAAAAGAACAATGAAGCCATTCTGAAATGTATAACTAAGACAAAACTAAAGAGGTCAGTTGGAGGGAAAGCTTTACAGTATTCTGTTTCTCTTCATTATCTGTTATGACTGTCAATGAATATTCTGACCTTTGACCTTTAAACCTTACTGTTCTTCGAAAATAAAAATAAATGCGAGCTTTGAGAATAACCGTTCTCTCTGTGAACCAGCTGTTCTTTTTGCAGCAGTTCTCAGGTAAATTAGTTTAGATTTCATGACACGGACAATACAAGTACAACTGGGGAAAACCGAGCTAAATTGGTCTCTCTACTTTAAACCATTCGAGGCTTGGTGACAGCACAATCTGGCTTTTTTTCAAAGCCACAAAATGTCTCTTTTAATTAAAAATACATTTCTGTGTTGTGAGCTGAGTAATTATTACACAGAGATTAAAGGGAGTCATTTCTAATGCAAAATGTGTCATTTGGGTTCAAAGGGTTAAATTAGTTATGAAAATCTGAACCAAAGAAAACTGGCAAAAAAACCTGCATCTCAACAGAAAATGAAGGAAAGGAAAGGAGGCTTTCAGATTGAGAGAGAGAGGTGGGAGGAGAGAAAAGAGAGAGCGAGAGAGAGAATGGGGGATGAGAGAGAGACAGAGTGACAGAGCGAGAGAGAGAGAGAGAGAGAGAGAGAAAGGGAAATGGCAGCATACCTACAGCAGCTTGTGTAGATGTGTAAAGAGATTGAGAGAAGACAGTCAATTATTCATGGGGGTGTTATGAGCTCCTGTCAGGCCGGGGGGCGGATGGCGGGGGGGTGTGGGGGTTTAGCTCACACAGGCTATTGGAGTAGCGTCTTATGGAAACGGCTCAAAATGGAAGCCCATCGCTGGCCCTGCATGACAATATCGTCTCTCTGCCGGAGCTCACTGTTGAGGGCTAGCACAGTGTATGGACATAGTGTAAGTATCTCTCCCCATGGTTTGTGGAGTGGAAGAGCTTTTAGTGTGAGGGCCCCACCCCCACCAGCCGTCCAAAATGACCCCCCGATTTAGCCCAGCACAAATACAGAGCGTATTTATTACCCCATAAAACCTGAGCTACGCCCCCCCCAAACCATTCTGACCCTGGAGGCCAATGAGGGGATATGTGTGTGACGTGTGATTGTGAGCAGGTTTGTGCATGCAAATGAATGTGTGCATGCATATAAGTGTGTGCTTTGCATGTGATTGCGCATGAGAGAGCGAATGTTTGAGTGTGTGACAGAGAGTATGTGCTCCTGAGTATGTATGTGGGTGGGTAGTTTTCTCTGAACCCTCACAAGCTTGGCACAGCAGCATAAAATGGCCATACTCAGCAGTTCCTCAGCTCCTTACTCATGCAGGATTAGCATAAATACATCACACATAATGGCTGTGTGTATGCCACAGAAAACACCTCCAAGGCCCCACAGGCCAGCCCAAAATAACCCCCTAATTGGGGCGGGATGGGGCGGGGAGTTGGTGGAGGAGGGTCTAATTAGTTGCCCCTGGGACACTGTGTGTGTGTGTGTGTGTCTCCCTATACCCTAGGATGCCAGCATGCATAACATGACACAATATAATTAGGTTGCAGGGGTGCAAATACTGACCATCAAGGACACTGTTGTTTTTAACAGCTGTTATTTTTAAACTGGCAAATGTGCACAGATCAATGCGAGCTGCTCACTTTGCAGGCATCACCAAAACTTTGTATTCCTTCCAGTCACCCGGTCCTGTTCAAGGGCAGCGGAGACACTCGAGCATGCTCACTTGAGTCTGGAGACAGGCACCATAATGATGGGAGGATGGCCCATGCTTTCATGGGCATTCAGTGGGAGAACAGAGTCACAGACGATGAGCTGTATTAGTAAGCACAAGGCCAGCGGGGTCCATTTAAGTGATCAGCTGAAAGACTCCAAACCCATGAAAAGTAAATGGACTTTCACCTGTCCTGTATATAGTGGATGGGCAATCTCAAACTGAGTTCAAAAAGGACTGGGTATCTCCGGTCTTGTGTAAAGTGAAAGAGCCATCATCCCCGATATCACACTGAGTAATTGGGCTTTTAGGAGGCTAACCTAAGTCCATCCCTGGTGAATGCAATGCAAAGCGGACTGGCTATATCCAATTCCATATAAAGTGGATCTCCAATCTATATGAAGAGGCTATCCACTGCATCCGATCCAGTGTAATATGGATTGGCTTTGTCCTGGTCTGTATCCTTGCCGAGGTCGCGGTCTGCATAGACGCTCATCTGACCTGGATCAGCAGGTGGTTGTACAGTATGTTTGAGGCTTAGAGCTTTGCAGCTTGGTACTGCCGGTGTGTACTGTGTTTTATGGAGCAGATAAGTCAAGAGAAGACCTCGCTCTAACACCGACACTCTGCCAAAGCCATACAGTGCAGCACTTGGTCATAATTCTTCATTGATAGAACAGCTCATAGACATACTCATTTGTTGAACACTGGGCTGGGAAACATTGTCATAAATTTCATGGGAAAAGTGAGACAAATTAAGGGCCAGTAGATACGGGCCGAAAGGAGAGAAATCGATTCAAGTCACTCGGAGTATTGGTGACATGTAATCATGAAATGGTCAGAAAACACTGAGAGCAGAGGAATGCAAACACATTAGAGAGCCAGACCTCCATCTGTCACTGTCAAAATCCACATGCACACACACACACGCACACACGATATCCTTTACTCTGTCTGTATGTGCGTGTGTGAATGAAATTTTAAAAAATCATATTTGTGCATGAGTGAGAATTAGTGTCGTGAGTGAGAGATCTAATGTGTGAATGTTTGTGGGTCTGTGTGAGTTTAAGCATTTGTGTGTGTGAGTGTGTGTGTGTGTGTGAGCATGCTGGAGTGCATGTGTGTGCATTACTACATGTGTGATCATGTATTTGAACATAATCACATCCATATGTATGCTTATTTGTGTGTGTGAATATGTTTGAGTCAGTGTAATTATGCGCTTGTGTGTGTGAGTGTATATGAATTTGTGTGTTCCGATACCACGCTTTCCCTGCATTGGGCTGGTGTAGTTACAGTAGCCCTGTGACCCTTGTAAATATTAATTACTGGCAGTGTAACGGAGCTGACAGTGACAGGGGTAGGACTTGCACCTTGTCATCTGTGGGTCTCTGTGCTCCTGATGTAGGCCTCTCAGAAACAGTGCAAGAACTCACCAGCAGCAATACAGCACAGCAGCCCGGCGGAACAAAATGCAAACAGCCCATGTTATATTAATGGCCTGGGGTGTTTTTGCCCAGGGAGAAGGAAATTACAAGTTAAAAAGATGCGTCAGGGTCCATTAACATGTGTTAGAGCTGTGACTCCTTTTGTATTTACATGGGCAGCGTTAAAAGGCAACTTGCACAGACCGAAGGGGAGCACATGGTGTGCTAAATTTGTGCATAAAAATGTGGCCACTTCTCTGTTGCAAATGTACCAGTTGCACCATTGTATTGCATGTAGATACAGGTCAAAGGTCCACAGAAAGGCATAGTTGTGAACTGAATCAAAGAATGATACAGATGTGCTTTTTATCTCTTCCTTTTCACATTTGTATATAAAAAAATAATAATAATGAAGTGATTTAAAAAAAAAAAAACCTTATGAATTAATCTCTGGCCAGACATTCATTAATTTTATTATGTAAACCACACCAGTGCAGTTCAGGTGCATTAATGCGAAACACCTGAAATGTTTTTTAAAAAGAGCTGCCATCAAAAGACCGAATGAGCATGAAAAAAACTCAATCCTTATTTGTGCTCAAGAGCTTTTATTATGGCTCATGAGTTCAAAACCCTAAAAATACATTTCCAGCTTAGCTGGAGTCCTTTTTTATTTCAACAATTACTACTTTGATTTCCTGTAGGAAGCAGGGGGCCATTGCTCTTCCAAATTGCCTTGCATTGACACTGAAGGTGCTTAATTATTATATATTAAAACTTCCCTTTGAAAAACATGTAATTTTTTTTTTTAAAAAAGAGATCATATGACATTTTCCAGGCGTTTCTTTAGGCTTGATGTCCTGAAGAGACTAGCACCTGAAATCTTCTTGTTTCCATTTGAAAGGAAGCAGCTGCTCCTTTTTTGGATTGAATTCGCACCCCTCTTTTTAAGTGCTTATAGGGGCATTGCATCAAGAGCTTCATATCCTTGATGTGTCTCGTGGGACCATGTCGCACGGGAGATTTCATTTTGTGTACTTGTTTTTAATAAAATGCAAAACAGGAAAAAAAAAAACATTAACTGAACTGTGTTTCTGCACTTTCATTTCCTTCGGTGAGACATTACTTGCACACAATTGAAATGTCTGTGGCGCTGTCTCAAGGTGGCTGATAACAGCAGACTTGGGGGCCGTTGGCACGTTGCTGGTGCAAGAAATGATCGAGACTCTGTTCTCTTCAATATTATCAGTTCATTCAGAAAAATAAAATAAAATAAGTGAATAAAGTATGATAATGCCCCCTGGTTGCATTTTAGTGGAGGTAGAGGCATCCATGCAATCTATAGCAACTGGTAATGAGTGGATATCCTCAACAACACCGCTACCTGAGGATTTGGCAGAGGATCAAAGCGCTTTTAAGCAAGAGTTATCATGACAACGTTATCTATTAAAGGTGCTTCGGGTGCAGAATTACACGCACTCAGGTGCAAAGAAGGGCTGTGCTTTCAGTCTTCCTTGCCTCACCTTTTTTTTAGGTAAAAATACAGAAAATTTTCACCGATGACAGAAATTGAGAATGACACGATGTATGAATCATGACAGCTGCCAGTCAACAAAAAAGAAACTTGACCTTTTTTTTGGCATATTGACCAAATGTTGTTTTCTGTGTTTAAAATAATACCGGGGGGAGGAATGTCATATGTCATTGCTATTGGACAACTTGAAGGATTGAAAAATTGAGGAAATTTTTGAGTAATATTATCTGCCTCAATATAATATATCCATTATTTCAACAAGTGTTTCCAGAATTGTTGGCTGGGATATACTAGTCTAGGCATTGAGTAGGGTTGAGGTGGATCTTGAGTAATGAATGGATAGCATGGTTAACAAGGACCAGTGACTGATTAGAACCGGTCCTTGTGTTGAGCTGGAAACAGCTTAACATTTTGAGTCCCAGCTACACTGTTAATGGCCGTCAAAGAGGTGTTCACTGTCGGAACCTCACCTGGCCAGGGAAAGACAGGGGATAAGCCAGTTACACTTCATCGGTCTCACTGCTCTCCAGCGGCCACTGCTGGCCGGACAGCCACCTGCAAATGAATGAACCAAATATATGCTGACATTGTATTCCTCCCTCTAAAAAGGCAGTATGTGATTGGTGACCCACCCACAGTGGGGGAAATGAAGCCTCGCTGTCATGTGACTATGAGGACAGATGCATCCACTGCCACCTTCTCCTGAGACGGTGAGAAAGCAATAGGTATATAAGATTTGTTTGGGGTGAGAAAGAAAAAGTAAGGAGAAAAATAAAATGAAGGTGAAAAACTGCATTTGTACTACATGTGACATCCACTGCAGCTTTCTATTGCATTTTATTTGACTCCACATCTGAAAATAAGCCATATTTTATCACAGACAGGAGTTCAGGCCATGTATTGGACCATTAAGAAGACTGCGCTCTTGGAAATTTAGCAAAAAACCGGTGTAGATCAATCAGCATAGCTCAGAACATTTCCATTACATGTGATTACTCCCATTAGGCACAAAGTGCAAGTGACTGACAAATTGGATTGCCGTGTCAATTAGCACAATTTATTAGAGGTAAAGTGGGAGAGCAGGAGATGGTTTGACAGGAGCCCTTGTTTGCAAGGACCTTTTTGTGAGCTGTTTGGGATTTTGCAGGGCAAGCCAGCTTGGAATTTTATTTTGCTATATTAAAGTTCATGGTTTGCAAAGGTTTAAAGCCCCAAGTCAACCTGGGATGAAATACATTATAGCCAAGAGCAACAGAAAGACAAATTGTTCATTTTTTCACAAAATTGCCCATGGTGCCCTTCAAGACAAGCAATTACATTTTTTTTCCTTTTGGTCCGTACTCAAAAGTCAGAGGAAACAGTCCTATCTCATCACGCCGGGGGAAGCTTTGCCCGCAGAGTTCAGCAGTAGAATATCCATGGACAGCCCGCTGGTCTCTAACCTCCAATGTCAATAACTTCAGTTTAATGAAAAAAGAGAAAAACATGAGGAATCCTATTGGATTCGATTTCAATAACAGAGAAAGCAGTGGAGATGGCTTTAGCTACTTGTTTGTATTAAACATTTTCATTTCTTATTTTGATTTTTTGCACATGTTCCCTGGCAGAGTGATGGGATTTGCTTAAATTTGCCTCCTTTTATTGCACAAGCTATGATGGTTAACTTGTCTCTCCAAGTCTCATTAGGGACAATAATAATTCATCCATTTTCATGCTTATATAATTTTTTCACATATATAATCTTTGTTCATGCTTGAGCAAACATACTGAATATACACTGAATTATATATATTTGCATCCTTAAAATTAAGAGTGGTTAAAGGTTTTGATACTGCCTGAAAATGTGACAGTTACACACAGAAATAACTGCCATTTCCAAAATGTTTTTGAATTTTTTTTATTGTTAAAAAGTGTTTTTATTGGCAGACTATGTCATCACATAGATGTTATTTCTCTTGTCCAGCTCTTCCTTTAAATTCATTATTATGTGAATAAATAAACACATGTGAAGAGGTTATGTCTACTGCTGTGAGCCACACAGTGATGGAGTGAGTCAGACGGGTCCAAACAGGACCCCTGGCTGGTGACCTGTGCATGAACTGGCACTTGTTCATTCCCAAGGACGGAGCGCAAGGTTGTGCTGATCAGGATGATGTTTTGTCCGAGGCTCTTTGGGCTGTGCTCCCATGTCACGCTGCAATTTTCCCCCTCAGCTGCAAATGGCACATGGAGACTGACACCCGTATGAATATCAAACAGGTCGCTCTCAGCAACATCGTGGTTTTCCTATCATAATTTGCCTTCACCATCAATTACAGTGATTATACATACATATATATATATATATATATACATACAGTATATACATATACAGATGGTCCCTGACTTATGATGGGGTAAATCTGATAAAGTCACCGTAAGTGGAAAATACGTCCAAAATGCACACCTAACCTACTGAACATCACAGCCTAGCCTACCTTAAACATGCTGAGAGCACTTACATTAGCCTACAGTTGGGGAAAATCATTAACACAAAGTCCATCTTATAATAAAGTGTTGAATATCTCATGTAGTTTATTGACTGCTGTACTGAAAGTGATGCTACCGCACCGTGATTTTGAAAAATCGCAAGTTGGACCATCATACCTTGGGAACTGTCTGTATATACATATATACATTTTAGATATTTTTTTGGTGGCAGGGTGCTGTGTTATAGATGCATAGAACATGGTTATGCTCTTTTAAAGAGTACATCAGCTCAATATAAGAAAAAATCTTGCTCACTGATGAGTCACCTTGATTGCCTTCATCTTCACAGTGGGGAAAAAAAAACACTAAAATGGATGTTTAAAACTTTGCTTCTCTGGACATGAGTGGTCTCTTTGTCCCCACTGAACACTTCAAAAAGAAAGAAAAAAACAGAAAAAGATTGCTACATTTAAAAAAAAAAAACCTGTTAGCTGAGGAGGCTAACACAGCACATGCTAGAATTACAGTTTCTCAGATCTGCACTTAAAAGGAAGAATTTTAAACCGTTAAATTGGTAGAAGCTAAGTGTTTCGAAACCCCAGGCTGAAAAATGGTTTTGAAACAGGTTTTTTTTTTCAGAATATGAAAACAACAAGCTTACACGGGCTAAACGGCCTGTTCTCATGATCAAAATGTCTCATTTTCAATCATTCTCAAAATGCTTTGGAGAGGAAAAAAAAACCCACTGATCAAATGTTTTTTCCTCTTCACTAAAGATTGGTGACAGGTTGGGAATATTGTGCCCCTCATACACACAACAAAATAGTCTTCATGTGCTACATCAAACATTCAGAACATGACCAAGAAATACATTTTGTCACTTGTACTGACATTTGGTAATAACCAATCAAACAGACTACAGTCTCTTTAATGGCCCATGATTTTCAGTTAAAGGCGCACTGTGATCTTTCAAGGGGTTATGCAATTCTGTTTTTGAATGAAAATAACACATTTCCAACACACTTGTTCATTTCCAACAAAAAAAACAAAGAAGTTGCAGAAAGGCTGTTTGGACTGAATTGTGTATGCTCTCACAAAGACGCTAAGTGAGTTTGATTGAATCAGATTATTTATAAGCTGCTCCTTCCAGTAAAACCCTTGCCTTATACCCTCTGAGTTTTGAAGGGCAAACCCTGACTTTGTGAGGAAAAAAAATGGAAAAATAGAAAAATATGAAAATATTAAGCAAAGTCACAAATTAGACAAAAATGAAGAGATCAGCATAGACACACACACTTATCTCTCTTCTTCATCCTCCTTTCTCTCACTCTTCCTTGTATCTGATTCTCTCTCTCATGCACAAAAAATATCACACATCGTGGTTAATAAAGTACTTTTGAAACTCAAAGAATTCCTGCCCACACTGGGTAAGGTTGAGGTACAGAGTGAGGTGGGATGGTTTTTTGAATTAAAGAATTAAGGAGTATTTTTTAATTAATCAAGGATTTTAAAAAAAAATCACCGTTCATAAATTTTTAATTGTTTACAGAACTGTTTCGTTACCCACATGTTTTAATTTTATGTCATTTTGACTTTGTATTTGTAATTAAGTCAAGTCCCCCGTAGAAAAGCTATTTTGATCAGAATGGGGTCTTTCTGGTAAATTAAAGATGGATAAATAAATAAATAAAGAAATAAATAAATGGAATAAAAATTTCACAAAATGGAAAAAAAATTAAGCAGAAACTGGGCAGATTTTTAGGGACATACTCCCTTTGAGTGTTAAAAATATGCAAATAGTGCTTTTGAGACCCTGTGGTGACTCACTTCATTCATGTGTTCCGGGTACCGGGACATAGCAGAGTGATGAAACAGCAGCGAAACAGACTCACAGAGAGACTCATAGAGACTCTAGGTCAGAGAGACTGCACCGAGATGCCGCGGTTTGCTTCAAAAAGAGCTGCGTCGCAACAAAATGCAATGATGAACCAGTGATTTTCAAGGCTGCGATTCATTGCAGTGACTTTTGTTTTATACACATGACATCATACTGAGGAGTGCATACAGGTGTTAAGGTAATGCAGGGTCGGAATGCAGACAAACTTACCTGGTTTCATCTGTAGCAGTGGCTTTACGGTTGAAATGGCTATGAGGAGGAATACATCGGTACTTTCCCATTGAATATCAAGTACATTTAATTTCTTTGTTGCACAACTTGAATTACATGCTTTATAAATCCTATATTACATAACTATAAACATGATATTACAGTGGTCATTGCCAATCATAGCGCCATATTACAGGTCATAACCAGATTTAACAAATTCATGGGATTTTATTTATAGTAATTGAATCAAAATGATCTCTGAGTTCTTTATTTGAACCATTATAGTGTACCACATAATGTAAGCTGTAATAGGTGATCTTGTAATCGTTTATAACAGGTGTTATGTCCTTATGACCAGGTTATACAGGCCTTATAGTTCACTAAAGTGTTACTGTATTTCTTCCTTGCCTACATGGGGGGTAATGTGCAGTTCCATAAATAAACATTATTGTTATCGATGGTTAAGAAAAGCTACAGTATTTTATTTCTTTTAAATAGAATATTGTACAACTACATGTGTTTACAGTAATTGCAACACTTTATTGACTTACAAGCCAATTGAAGTGATAATTGCTGTCTTTACAAATAGCTTGCCGAGTTGATGAAACAAACATGCCAATTTCTACTTATGATGGGGAAAAAAACTAAAAATCCTTATTTGTAATGGTACATGGATCAAAGTTTAGGACAAATGCTGGAGTCCAGGGCGAGGTATCGCATTGATATTTTGGACGTTTGTTACTCATCTCCTTGGAGAGTGGGGGTGATGTTTCCCAAGCCCTTGGTCCTCTAGAAGATATTGTGGAGAATTTGAAAGCTGCTCTGTGTCATACTCTCTTGAGAATGTAATGTTACAGTGAGGTCCACTCACATGTCAGGCTAATGTGTCTGGGATTGTTTTTGCCTGTCAATCATTTATGTTATTTTTATATCAAGGACGAATAATGGATTAATTAGCAAAATTTGGATGGCTGTCTGTCACTAATATATTCAAAATGTATTATTGGAGCAACATTAATGTACACATGAGAACACACACATTTATAAATAATATTTAGGTTATTAAAAATGTACATTTTTTGTACATTTATAGTTTATTCAACTGGATGTCAGCATTATCGTAGAAAGAGTGATTTCTGTAAGTTTGTATTAATATCATGATGGTTCAGAAACTCTATGCCGCAGATTAAATGAATTAGAAAGCAAGGAAGTGAATAAAAGTAAAAGAGCTTCATAATGTTTGTGAGGCGGTGTTCTGAAAGCTGCGCTCAGCTGGCACAAAACAGCAGAAGTTACAATCTAATGTGGGTGAGCTCCTCAGCTTCCTTTCAAACTTTCTCACTTCAGAGCCTCCATGCGCAGTGAAAGGAACAAAGCCTGGTTTGTGTTTACTTTCACTCCAGCGTAGCCATTCACCGAATGAATACAGATATGTAATTGGTCTTTTGTTGAAGACACAGGAGGGTTTAGTATGTAAGTGATGTTCTGGGCTCTGCTCTCTCTGTGAGGGTGTTCATTTATTTATATATAAAATGCTCTGTCACAGAGTTGCCAGGTTTTTAAAATGAACCCATATTATCTGTCTTTGACCAGCAGGGTGTTCTTTAATATTGTATATACCTGCCACCTGGTGGGTTTCTCTTCCCTTAAAAGCCAGAACTTAAAACTCAGTTTACAAAGATATATGCATTCTGCAGGGGGAAAGAGTGGCATAATCACAAACTACGGAGATGTGATTTTATCCCATTTGTAATTTTTGTAAGACTGATTTAACCCATTCCTTTCCTTAAGCACATACAGACAGAGGAAAATCTGTTTGGGCATGATGTTTCTGGAGCATAATCAGAGGTTGTGGGTTTGTATCCATGTTAGGGCACTGCCATTGTACCCTGAATGAGATTGCTTAATATAAAATGTATAACATTGTTTCAGTGCAATGTAACAAATAAATCATTATGCTGATCAGTGTTGGTAGCACTTCACTTGACCAAGTGAGTGGACATATGTTAGGACAAAGGGTTACATCAGTTTTTAAGTTGAAATTACTGCAAAGTATAAATGCTCAATGTGCAAGGCAGCCTGATAAAGCCTTGAATTTACTGTCTCAGTCCCCAGCTTTACTCGGCTTGGTGAGCCTCAGAGTTGAGAGTTATTTGTAGGGATCACTAAAATTAACCCTTTCTGACCCAGCCAACAGATCAAGCCATGTTCCTTTCAATATCCTGTAGGCCTATGTGTAGCGAAACAAAAGCTTCTCAAGATGTAATTTAACAATGACTTTGTGATTTATGTATTTAACCAGCAGCGCTACAGTAAAGTGTGTTTGAAAGATGTGATAAAGCCAATATTTTATTAACTCAACATAATATTAACTACTGAAGTGAAACTCATGAAAATATCATTATGCTCAAAATGTGTTTTGATTTATTTTTAAAGCCTCAGCCACAGAAAAATAAATGGTGTATGTTACAATAAACAGGAATCTTTAAAGCAGAAGCTGTTCAAATATGTGTTTGACCTTGGGTTATAACTGAATTTAAATTAGCCTGTGGTCAAATACATATTTGATAGACTCTAAGTCTAAAGTGCCTGTTTATTGCAGACATTATTCTGGGGCTGAAACTGGATATAAATGTGAAGGAAAATAAACAAGTATACAGTTCAGTAGGCAGTATGGTGCACTAAAGTGGTACTAAGTAGTTGATGCTGCTGTTTAAGTTCATAAAAGGGAGGGGGATAGGAAGCCTATAGCTTAGTGGCTAAAGTTCCAGCTCCCAGAAGATTGGTGGTTCTAGTATAGACATAATAGGATCAGTGCAGCTAATGAGCCCTCGAGCAAGCCTCTTAACCCCACATTGCTCCTGGGTAGACTAATCAACTGTCAGTTACTGTGGATAAAGGTGCCAGCTACGTAACTGTAGTTCCTCTTTATGTGGGTATTCAGTTTGTTTTTGTGTGTTTTTTTATTTATTTGCATAAGAATTTGCTTATCGAATATTTTTTTGGAGAGAGAGAGAGAGAGAGAGAGAGAGAGAGAGAGAGAGAGAGTGTGTGTGTGTGTGTGTGTGTGTGTGTGTGTGTGAGTGTGTGTTTTTGGAAGGAATAGTCAATAACATGTATTTTTCAAATATGCTGTTAAATGTACTATGCAAAGCTGTTTCTTCTTGAAATGGTTATTTTTAAAGATTTATTCATGTACTGAGAGGATGCTTCAGTCAAATCTGTCTTTCTTAGTCATTGAATTTGCACTTGGTGCTCTGTATATTGGCAGCTTGTTTTCATTCAGTTTCTTTAA
Source organism: Albula goreensis (assembly GCA_022829145.1). NCBI lineage: Eukaryota > Metazoa > Chordata > Actinopteri > Albuliformes > Albulidae > Albula > Albula goreensis. Next base: position 7,516,632 of record CM040745.1, on the reverse strand, counting down.
CTGAAGCTGGAGGCAGAGTCAGTGCAGCTTGGTTTCTATCACTCTCCTGAAATCTGCACACATGAACCTGTGCATTTCTGTTTGATATAAAGTGCAAAACTGCCTGAAAATACCATCCATGTTTGATTGTACTTCATCTTATTGGTATCCATAATGGTTTTTCAGGTTTATGAATTAAGGATGCACATTTTCATGGAGTCAAAAAATACATTGAATTAGTGGTGTGGAGTAGGTGAACGAATTGTCCGTTTTGAAGGACTCGTTTCCGTGAGTCGCTTGTGTCGGTTCACAAGCCCAACTGAGTTGTTCTTTTTTTACAGCTCTTCCATTGCTAGTTGCTGCAATGGAACACTCGGATGGAACTTGTAAAAAATCGAATCATCTCTTGCATATATTGTTCACTATCTGGTACTACATTTGTGGTGTTTGGTGTGTATATTTTTGATGTTGCTGCAGAGGTTCGTGTTACAGTTCCCTCTACACCTGCTGTTTACAGCATTTATCAACAGTAAGGTCCTTTCCATGTGCCTCTGCTAACCCAATCCAAACGTCCTCGGCAAAAAAAGTTACTGGAATTTCTCTCCAAGTTTTTCTTATGGTTTAGGGGACCATGTCTCATTACAGCTTTTCTTTATAATATTCACTTCCTTTCTGACCATTATGTTCACGTTTCCATCCTCTCTTCCAATCCTCTCTCACCTGTTTTTTTCAGCTTTACTTCACATTAAAATAGATACTTTGAGGTATTACCTATGATTCATATTTTTACCTCTCACCTTGTCAAACTGAATTATTCACAAACTGCTCAGACTGAAGTCATTTGAAAGTCCAAGGTAAGTGAAATGAAAAAAAAAAATCAAGGAAAGGAATGAGCAGTTAATGACAAGGGCCTTTGAATGTGAGCAGTGACACAGGGTTGTGCTGCAGAGATATTTGCGGAAGGTTTGTGATTATCTGAGCCCTGTGCGAACATACATCGCTGTCTAATTGAGACAAAGGGGTCTCAACACAGAGCATGCTTCAGTGTTTGGACCAGATCCACAGGCAGGATAACCGTTTCACATTTACCAATAATAATTTAATAATAATAATAATAATAATAACAATAACAATAATAAGCAATTCATGATATTAATAACTGTATTTATATGGCACATCTCTTATTATCTGTAAACTAACAATGTGTCAGTTTCATATTAGAATAAAAATAAAACCCTATTTGAGGTGATTCAGAGCTCAACCTGATGTGCTCAAAGAAATACTCGTAAATTTAGCAGAGAATAGTGATACAAGATGCTCAGAGCTGGTCAGAAAGGTGTCGGTCTCTCGTTTGCCTGTAGACTTTGAGAGCAGGACAGCGGCATCACGTCTGTAATGCGTTCAAGAACACATGTCACGGAACATTACGATTTCAGGAGGAAGTCAGAAAATCAAGTTTAACGACCACAATTTCGCGGACGCGTCACGTCAATTTCTGTCCTCGGATCATTGTGCGAGGCCATTCTGAAGCCGCAGGATGTGAAACATCGCTGAAAAGATGTCAGGATTGAGGCAGAGTTGAGTGCACCTTCAGAGGCGATGATAACCTTTCCGGAGACCCCGAAAGCTGATTTCCAATAGCCAAGTCCTCACATGGTCAAATTGCACAGGTGTCTCTGGTGCAGAAGACTTTGCTCGCTTTTAACCGCTATTCAAATAATCATCCGCTTTCGTTAGTTTTACTTGTATGCAGGCTGTTGTTTTTTTTATACTGAGATTCTGATTTGCTGAAAACCTGTCTTTAGATCTGGTAAATAAAAAGCTTGATTGCTTTTGAGGAAGTGATGCTATCTTTGGGAGGCTGTTGCATTTGGATTTTGGTACAGCAGAAAGGATGTTAACGAGTGAGGGCAAATGAAAAGAGCCTAATGCTACTTTACAGCCACACACCTGGTACTGCATTTACACAGCATGTCGGTGTCAAAGTACTGATCTGGGATCAGCTTTCTCTCGTCCATATCCTACATTACATTACATTACACTTAGCAGGCACCCTTACTAAAACATAAAGAAGCACAAGACCATATCCTACATTACATTACATTACACTTAGCAGGCACCCTTACTAAAACATAAAGAAGCACAAGACCTGTCTAACTAAAATTTCAAGGAAATGAAAGTGCAGGTGCAATGTCACTGCAACATTAATATGGTTACCTATGTCATTTTATAATCCAAATACAAGCTATGATAAATATATATTCCAAGATGGAGGCTGACGAGGTGAGATTTTGGCCTGGGTTGGAAGCCAGTGAGTCTGTTGTCCTGGCCATAGTGTAAAGTTCATTCCCTCACATGCGGGCACTGTGGCTGGGGAAGGGTAACCACATGGGGGGAGGGACAGCTCATCGCCCCAAGGTCACAGAGCTGAGCCATCTGGCTGGAGCACCTGGTCTGCAGATCGGCTGCAGACATGACAGTATGACCCGTTCCATTCACTGGCGCCAAGATCGTGGACTTGATGCGCACTGTAACAATTGGCTGTTGAAGATGGAGAGAGTGCCAAGGGATGAAACTGATCCTAGATCAGCACTTATACTCTGAGATGCTATGTAAGTACTGGGGAAGTAGTCCTGACACAAGGGAACCAGGCCCTAGCCAAGAGAACCTAATCCATCATGAGATAAAATTCATAACTGATCCTAGATCAGCGCTCCTACTCTGAGACATTTTAGAAATACAGGGCAGCAACTCAGACACAAGAGGAACCGACAAAGTGAGAGAAATCTTTTTTTGAGATAATAGACAACATCTTAGGTCATCACTACTGCTTTGAGACATTTTAGAAATTCAGGGCAGTAGTTCAGAAACAAGAGAACTAGGACCAAGGTGAAAAAGAGAGAAACTAATCTCTTTTTACCTGAAAGAGAGAACTGATCCCAGATCCGCACTCTTATTCTGAAATGCTTTCAAAGTGCAGGTCCTTTCTCCATCTCTCCCACCTATTAATCTCCACCTGTCTCTCCTGACTGATGGCTCATTTGGCTAATGGCCATGAGGATACAGGTGTAATGCACATGTCGCCGTGTTAGTCAGGTATAATGTTCTGCCTTGGATTGTATTCAGGTCAGGATCATGATAAAAAGATTGACTGCATGCTCTGAACTAGCTGAGGGATGCCAGTTCATTATTTAAAAGACTTGGATTTTGATTAACTATTCGATATGGCTTGTGACAAGCTCTTAGAGGAAAAAGTACAATAAATTCTTAAGTTGCCCGGGCATTGCTGGCAGGTCTGGTTTGTCCTTATATTTTTCCTTGCATTCGAAAAGGATAAATGGATATTTCTAACAAGGGTGTCCTCATATTTCTGAGTGGTCAACATTTTTGGAGATTTTCAGGGTGTACGTGCTCCAAAGATGTCTGTCATTAATTTAATGCAAGGAGCCATTTTAGGTCTGGAATGGGAACGTTTTTACATGTATTATTTCCAGCCTTTGTCTTTGGATAGTTTAGCCTATGCGTGTGTACATCAGGAGTATCAGAATTATCATGTTAACACTCATTACTCTTATCAATGAACATTTTCATTTAAATGAATGCAATTATTTGCACTTATTTGAGAGTGCTTCTTGTTGAATCTGGTGCATGCACAAGCCTATGATAAAGCTGAGTGTCAGTAAGTACCTTCCATTAAAAGGTGGTGCCATCTCCCTCGTTAATCTGACAGACATGGCTGTCATTTTCACCCAAGCAGGTTTCAGGATCAAAGCGATGGTATTTTTTTCAAGCTGGTCCCCACACTGTTTTTGCGTGCCGCTGGATGATTTCGACGGCCAGACAGATGAGCCCCATTGGAAATATGAGTGCACGGTCTACTTCACTGTTGGACAACAGTCAGTGAGAGGTCTCATTTTAACAGTGTGGCAATTATGAGCAAAGCCATACTGTGTGTATAGGCTACAGTGTGAGTTCCCCAACAGTAGCCAGTACTCTAACCCCCCCCCGAGGTTTTTAACCTCAGTATGGGAAAGTATGTGACAGCACAATGCTCACAATATTTATCGAGATACCATTTCCAGTATAGATCTGCTAGATACTGCAGTTAAAATAACAGTCATGTTGAGTGTAAATCTATACAAGGAAGGAAATGATCCTGTTTAATTATCTGAGTGTGAAACTTGGCTCCAGAAAATGTAATATTATGTCATAACTGACTCCATAGCTTGTTTACATAGTGGGAAAAAATATCCATAATTATGGTTGCTGGATATGAACTGATCTTTTAGTTCGGTTCATGATCTGTATCCAAATATACAGAGTGTCATTAGTCCAGCCCAGAGATGGTTTTCTCATGTACACTGAATATCATCTCTCTGTCTCTATCATATTTATTTTAGTTTCATACTGTTTGATTTTCTTCTTCTGTGTATCAAACTCAACATTTTTTACATCAGCAATTGTAAACAGCTCAGTAACAGCGAAAGACAGATCTGATTTTTATCCATTTGGTTGACTGGTCTTTCTGTAACTCTGGTTAAACTTTGCATAGGTGAAGAAATACAGGCCTTCAAGTCCAGCCGAAGGTGCTCTGATGTTTTTCAGGTAATATACCCTATCCTGTAATGTGACAGTGGTGTTGCACTATGATCAGACCCTGAAAATTGACCTTTCGGTGTCTGAGATTTTTTTCCAGGCAAATTACATTTTCTGATTGCTTCCTACAATTTCCCATGTGCAGTGATGTATGGTTTTACATATATCACAGATGTGATGCAGATGACCTGTTCACGAGGCTATTGAGCGAATGTTATGAGCGAATGGGGGTGTTACTTCCTTTTGGTACTCTGTAACCACTCTCCTTGTAGGTGTACTTTTAAAGGAAAGCCAGTAAGAAATATTGGCTTCTTTTAAATCCCTTGCAGTGGTGAGAATACAGAAGAATATGCTGTCATGTTTCTCTCTTGGAACTTCATAAGGGCTGGCGCTAATACTCTAAATCAAAGCAGAAACATTACTGCAATAAAAATGTTAGTGAATTTGGACAAAAAGAGAACAAAAAAGGCTGTTCAATGACCCACAGCCATCCCATTTCAATATTCGCAGCACATTAACACTGAAAATGTGAAGCATTCTTCACAGACAAGGCACATGTACCTTTCATTACTTAATGACCCTCTACTGTACCAACCATAGTGATGTAATCTGAGTAACTTATCTGAAGATGACAGAGAAATTGAGTAATACCATCAGTGCTGGTTAATATGGTAGTTATTTTGTGCTGGAAGGACTGAGGAAGGAGAGGAGAGAGATGCAGGCTTAAGGCCTTAAGTGCCGGCTTATCCTCCAGTCAGGTTTTGGCGCCATGGAAACCGAACTGAAGTACCCACAAACTCAAGCAGTGTCTATTTTGCTGCAGGAAAGGCGTGATGACTGGTCTTTTGAAATATGTTCCACATGCTCTACTAATTCAAATCGTATGATCCTTTTTTTTCTATCTAATGAACATTTGTACTGATCCATGCAGGTGCTGGAGCAAGAATGCAGCTTTAGAAATAAAAGCAAATGGCCTTCTGCTGGCAGGAGGTATACCAGGCACATGTTCAATCTGCAAGTGTGTGATTTTTAACTCCCAGCCTCACAACTACCAGCTATAGCTAAAGGCATACATTGACAAGGCAGTGGAGTGTAATGGTTAGATAGCTGGTGTTGCAGGTTCAGTTCCCACCAAATGTCCTGTCATTGTACTGTAAAGCAAGACACTGTATATTACTTTAGCAAATGCCCAGCTGCATAACTGGATAGCGGTTAATATTTAAACTGCAAGTTTCTATAATTAAGAGCATCTGCTAAATGTCTAAATGTGATGTAAATAACTGGCTAAGACTCACTGGGGAAAATTAGCAGTATGCAATCAGTCTCATTTGCTCTCGAGCACCCTCCGCAGGCCGGATGAGTACCTACAGCCTCGTGTGGTGAATGCGCTGACTGCAATCCTCTGGTCACATAGGAACTTTGGGCCAAATCCAGACCTGAGTTCCTCCATGATTAAACTCACTTCCCATGCAAGTCCAAAATTAGCTAATGACAAATTATATTTAAATAAACTTCAGTGATGGGTGATACATCTGCAGTCTAAAAAATAGCTTGTCTTTACAAGAATCAAAGGAATCTTTTGTGTCACAACTTTCTCCTGAAATATTTAAGTTCCAGTTGAAACATTTTTAGAAAGACATTAAATGAAAGATTCTTTGCAAATACACATTTTAATATTTAATTCGGAAGCACTAGTATCTCTAGTATGTTCACAGGTTAATTATTTAACATGTATGTCTGTCCAGCAGAGAGAGCACTTTGGTATAACACCCCTATCTGAGACACTAAAACACATTACTCATAATTTTATAATATTACATGTGAGGCATTACACTGGTTTTCTCCACACTGAAACTATAAAGAAACTGCGGGAGAGCAATAGCAGTTATGCTGTGTTTGTGTGAATCTTGCTGGATCTGATAAAAACCCCCTTCCCCCTCCAATCAAAGTGCACACCATCCCACAATCTCCAAATGCCAAAGTTTTTAATTCTTCTCTACAGTCGTGGAGGGTTCCCCACCCATCATCGACTAATTACACAATCTGAAGGTAATGTCCTTTGACAATATGCAAGCTGCAGACGCGGTTTTGCCTGTGGCCAAATGCCAAGTCATTTAAAGAGGTATTATTTCAGCACACTGACATTTTCTGTACTCCCCATGTCTCCACTGCAAAGTCATAAACATGACATCCAAGCGTAGTAATTAAAGTGGTGTAAGATTAGAATTCATCAGCTGATAGACGTAGTAAGAACAGGTGCGCTCCCCAAAAACGGAGGGGAACTTGTCACTGCATAGTAGGGCAATAGAACAGGTAAGAGAGGGAGGTCTGCAGGATTGAGAGGCACGGATGAACTACCTTTGCAGGATGTTTAATATTATATATTAGTATTGTAATATACACCTTAATCTACTAAGAAAAAATGTTTAGTGGTAAATTAAACACTCTCACGTTTTCACAATAAAAAGGAAAATGCTACACACAATGTAGGCTATTACTGCTATTGTTGTTTTTATTACTTTTTGCCATTTTTTGTGTAGTTAGTCTGACTGATGGGCATTGTAAACAAAACCAGAGCTGGCATTCCTTGCACTTTCCCATGAATAGTGGGGTATTTTGTTGTTTTGGTTTATGTTTGACCTGTGAACAAGTGGTCATTTTTTGCAATAAACTCAATTGAGTGGCATGTTTTGCTGGCATGCCACTATTTTGTATTGTATTTTGTTATAATTTTAATTTGTAATTTTAAAATTTGAAATTTTTTTTACCAAGTGAACTACTTTCTCTAAGTAGCTTTCATTAACCAAAATATATTTCTCCCTAGGGTAGCTTTGCTGTAGTTCAACTTCTAATTGTGTGAAGTAATTCATAGCTTGCAAAGCTATGCTTTCAAAGTAGCTTCGCCAACATTAAAGTGACAGAAACAATATCAAAACTTGGCCTGGTCTCCTGTCCTTTGAGTCCGTTTGGAGACATGTCAAACTGTCCATGTGAAGGGCATGAGACCTGGCTACGCTTTGCTGTTTGTAGTTTTTTATATCTGATGGTGTTCACATAAAAGGATATATCATGCACCAATCTGAGGATGTGTTGACTGTAAAGGTCAGGTCTGACATGAACAACAGGCTCTTTAAACTTTTAATAAGCAGTTGTGTCATGAACTTGGCCGAGGTGTTGATAGGTTGATGGCTGACCACAGCAAAGTGATGCAATGAGACCAATCTGAATGTATAAAAAACTAAATAATAATAAAATACAAAATACATAAGCTATGCAGTTCACCCATGATAAAAGGATCAAATATGCTGTATTGTAACTCCAGTGATATTGTACGGCTGGTTTTAAAACTAAACATGAAGCATGATGCACAACAAAATATTTTATTTATTAATACTCATTTTGAATAATTTATCAGAGTGACTTACACAGTTCACATACTCTTGTTTACATAAAGTCCACATACACAGCAGCACATTTTCTGCAGAATTACAGGCCAACAACCTTGCCCGAGGGTACAGTGGCAGTGTCCCACAGTGTCCCACATGGAACCTGCAACCTCAGAGCTGCAGGCTCAGCTCTCAAAACCTCACTGCAAGCAAGTATAAAAGACTCTGTCGAAGCTAACGGGTAAAATAGAATGCAAAACTGATGCTCTCCAACTGGATTTGCTGTTTAGCCAAATCAAAAGTGTATACATGGGGAAAAAATAAGGTTAGGACGGAATACAAAACACTGGCTGTGTTACCCCTCCCTCTCCTCTCTTCTCTCTGCTTATCCCCCCAATGAATGTCGCCCTCCCTCTGTGAGGAGCCTGGTGTGGTCTTCCCCCTCCGCTGTGATCCTGTGCCACAGGTTTACATGAATGCTGTTCTGTCTGACATTTCTGACAGCGTTCACAGAGTAAGACGAGCATCTACTCCCCAGCATGAACCCTGGTGAAACAGAGACCCCGAATCTGAAGTCAGCCAACATTTACCTCTCTTTAACTTTTAACTCTGACACTCTCAGAAATGAAATCATTGGTGTTTTTTTTTTTTTTTTACTTGTTCCTTTAAAATTACAAATAATCAATAGACATTTTGCCACCAGCAAAATCCATTCTCCAATGTTGTTGTTAATTTTCATTTTAATAAAAATTTTTTAAAAATCTTTTCAAGTGCGAACCTACATGAATTTGTCAAGATCAGAGTTACAGACAAAAATATTGATCGAAACCTTTGATGCAAAATTTGGAAAATGACTTGCATGTTTCATGATCACAGAATACACAAGAGAGGGGGAGTGGGGGTGAAACTCACCTCATGTACACACCTGAGTGTAGCCTAGCAACCGAGCTCACATCAGCTGAGAGAGTAGAGAGAGAAATAAGCCAAAAAAACAGAGCCATAAAAAATGACCATTGGGTTGAGGGTTGAAATGAAGCTTCTCCATCTCAGACAGGCACACAGGTCAGAGAAGGGAGCATAGGTAGCATAAGGAGGTCATAAATAATGGCTGCTTCCGCAAACACATGGCCCTGGGCCTATAGGCGCCACGCTAGTTATCCCTGCGCATTATTTCTGTTTTCTCATATTATTAAATGTTGGGTCAATGATAAGCTCTTTTACATACTGACTGTAATTTTCCAATTATGTCTTCATTCATGAATGATAAGAGCGTGGCCGGGAAGCTGCAATGTGAAGTGCAGGAGGGTAGCCTTGAAGTGAAATTGCCTTGGGTTTCAGCCAGCAGCGTCATCCTGGGGAGAGCTGCTGTTTGGAGGTATGAACGCGAGCGCTTTTCATTCACGTCATTCTACAGCTCTGCTCGACACCGTCTCTGACAGTGATAAATAAAGCGCTGGATTAAGAGAATAGAGCACTGACACAAACATTACACTGATTAGCTTATGCTGGCGAAAGGCTTATCCCTCCAAAACTTTAAGTGCAATTTCAACAAAGCACTCTCTCATATAAACTTTCATATATATCATATTTCATGCATAACTATAAATCATAAATAAATATGATTATTTTAAACACGACATCATTCTAAATAAGAGTGCTCATTCACTACATACTGCACATGATGGTGAAACATATAACATATAAAATATGCACACATGTATAAAATAAAATGAAAAGAACAATCAAAACTCAGCTTAAAGAGGTGATGCGTTGGAGAGGAGTATAAGTGCTGGTATATTGATATGATTGTGCATTCAGGGGGTTTTGTTCCCATTGAATTAATTCAAACATTGGGATTCTGCATACAAATGAGCGCCTTCCTCCGCTGTCCCATGGCTCATGCTCGTGTAAAATCAAAACAACACAACTGTAAATATAGCTGCTCCCCAAACTCCCCAGAAAACAACACAACAAAGAGGAAGAACAGCTCTGTGCCATGTTTTATTCATTTATATAAAAAAAAATACAAAATAAAGTGTGTACATCCTAACACAGAGGTGCACACCCCCATGCCAGCCAGTATGAAAGGAGTGTGTACACACACACACACACACACACACACACACACACACACACACACACACACACACACACACACACACACACACACACACACACACACAGACACACACCAAGTAAGGGGGAAAATCATTTTTTAAAAAAAGTTTGTGCAGTTAGTTCCAGCTTCAAAAGAAAGTGGAAAAGTGGAAAGGCTTTCAGAATCACTTGATTAGAGGCTGGGAGGCTCGGTGGTTCATTAAAGGAGAGCTCTGCTCTCTGTAAACACAGAGCCCAGGGCGAGGCCGCTGGGCACGGCCTATCCATGGACACCCCCTACCCCCCCAGATGTAAATACCACACCTGCTTACTCTACACTCCCCAAGGCTTGTTTGGACAGAATAATGATTCCCTGCAACATCCACTATCCCTGATGGGCATTCCCTAAAACAAATCTCTCTGTCTCTCTCTCTTATTTTCTGTTTCTCTATCACCATCTCTTTCTGTGCTTCCCAAACACTCCTTTTCTCCATCCCTCTCCTTCTCTCTCACTGTTTTGCTCTCTCTCTTTCAAGCAGATGCACACGCACACACACATACACACACACACAAACACGTGCATGCACGCAAAGTGTAAATTGTATGTCATTAATCCTGATTTAATTCACATATTTTAAATTCCAAAACATTAATTTTAGGTCATTTTGCATTACAGCTGCAAACCTATTAGAAAATAAAAATGAACCAAAATGGAAACACTCTCATACACACAGCACAGAGTACCCCAAGCCTTGATAAAGAGACCAGGGAAGGCAGCACTGTTGCTGTAAATGGTAACAGAGATGTTGGCCATGTTAGCGCTGTAAAGTGCACAACGTGGTTCCCGCCACAAGCGCGGAGCTTCGTTACCGTGTAACTGTTGCTAGGCAACGTTGCTGTAAGCTTGGGCCCCGTAATGCTCTGAGGCTGCTGTGAAAGCACGTGTGCTAAATAACAAAACCTGTTCCTGTCCTGAAGGGGCTGAGGTACACCCCACCCCCTGCTCTGCTAATTCCTGCTTTCTGCTGAGCTTCACTGTGTCACGGACACCAAGGGGTTAGAAGTGTAGGAGCAGGGTTTCATTTACACGCACGAAACCTCGCGCGTAAAATTGTGTGCTGTCAAAACTCACATATTTAATGCCTGAAAGCCTGAAACTGTTTTACATTCCTGCAAGATGCACTTTTCTGGAATGTTAGATGTCTAATTCAGTTATACGGAATACACACAGTAAAAAAAAAAAAACACACACACATACAATATGACACATCCTGCAGCCTATGACATGCACCGAGAGGGAGGTAATAACAGTCAGAGAGAGAGCTATCCAGAGGAGCTGAGATTGGGTATTTACGTCCTGTGCCTTCAACAACTTCCCCCAGCTCACATTATTATGTCCTTATCGCTGGGGTGGAACTCTTGACTCTCGGGTGGGTGGGTGATTGGGAAGGTGGGGGCGGGGGCAGGAGGATTGGGGGGGGTAACAAATCTTGCTGATACCATCTTTACTGGCCGCTTTGCGGATCCCTGAGAGCTGGGAGCTCACAGCACCAATGAGGCCGTTGGAGAAGCAGCACTGGGTCTCCGGTCATCTGCTCACAGGATGCTAAACTGCCAAGCCTCGGCCCGCTCGCCACGGAAACGCAAGGGCATATACGCTTATTCATTCCCTCGCGTCCTTATTTATTAATTCATTTGCTTTTTTATGGCACTGCCAAGCATCACAATTAAAAAGTGACAGCGGTGTGTCTGCGTAGCGGTGCCGGCTCAAACGTCAGTTCCCGAGGTAACGCTTCACAGCGGCTCTCTCCTGCATATCCCGTTCTGAGCAGTCAGTCTTCATGTCAAGCGTGAATACTTTGTACTAAGTGAGAGATGCTTAGACAAGCTGGAAATGAAGCAAGCAGGGCCAGTGGGGTCAGTGGAGATAAATTAAAGGCTTGTACTCGCGCAGGGTCTGTCGCACTGTTATTTCCATATCTCGTTAACAGCTGTATTAGATGCCGAGGTGATGGACTTGCAGAACAAATTAAAGCCGCAAATCAAGCTTGGCCTTTTTTTTTTTTTTTTTTTTTTGTTCTTTCTGAACGCACTGGAATACTTCTCCACGGTAACCTTGGCAACAACTCCGGAGCCATTGTATTTTGGGTCACAAACGCATTTTTTCCCTGTCTTTTAACTTTGGATACATTGTCTACCTGTCTGTTAGGCTTTCCTTTTTTGTTTGAAATATTACAAAGGGAGTACTCCTTGAAACTTAGTTACAACTCGCTAATGGAGCTTAAAGCTGGCAAAGCCTATGTGTACATGGAGTTGTATTGTGAACGTCCTTGAAATACCTTCCCTGGCAGAAACCTGGCCCCGCCTCAGAGTTAAGGGAAGATGCAAACTCCCAGTTTGAGTTTCAGGAATGCACTTTAATTCCATTAGGTTCAGATTACAGTTTATTAGATTTCTCCATTGTCTAATGTGCACAGGAATTTGTTTTGCATAAACAAATGCATCTTTCATTTGAGGTCACATTAAAAACAACATGCAGCAATAAACACAGCAAGTGTGTGTGTGTGTGTGTGTGTGTGTGTATGTGTGTGAAATGCTGCTGTTCTGGGGCCACTTAACATGGATCCATCACCACTAGTGGCAAGAAAAATGATAATTACTGTCTGCAATGTAAAAAATCCCAATAAACAAAACATTTTCCCTCCTCTCAAAGAAAAAAAACATTTAATTGCCTCATTTCCATATGGAAACAGGTGATTCCTCCTGGCATTTAGCCCTTTGATGTGCTCATTGTATAACACAATGATGGGCAGTTACTCTCTCTTGGTCCATAACTCTGGAACTCTGAGCTGCAGTTTTTGAATGTGGCTGTTTATCACCAAGTGAGCTAACAGCTGTACTCCCTTAGTGAAATAAGAAATGATATAGCAACAGGAAGTTTATCAGAGCTTAAATTATTTTACCAGTTCTACTAACAACACAAATCGTGCTTTCTGTACTGTGGAATAGAATCCCAGTAGTTAGCTATTTGGCCTCATAGAAAGACAGTCCTAGTTTTGATTTCTAAAATGGCAAGACTCTCTGTGTGTGTAGTTTGCATGTTTTCCTTGTGTGCCCATGGGTTCTTTCCAGGTTCTTCAGTTTACTCCCACAGTCCAATGGCATGGAAGTCAGGCAAACCACATTTCCCAGATTGCCAGCAGGTGTGAGTAATTGTTTGTGTGTCTGGCCCTCTGATTGTCTGACTTGTCCAGGGGTCTCCCTGGCTTTCGCCCCATGCATGCTGGGTGTCAGCCACCCCCCTGTGGACTGGACCCTGGACTGTATAAAGCATGTACAGATGGATGGATGTTACTGCGATAGAGTGTCTGAAGGGAGTGAGGCATTTACTGAGATTGAGCTGGACAGCACTCATGCCGCCACGCACTTAGCAAATTTAAAGAAGCTCCTGCTTAAACACTTAGCCACTGCAATGAAATATCAACGGGTTGCAGCAGAGCTTTCAGTTCCAGTGAAGTCCATTTAAATGAAACATTCAAACAGAAATTCTTAAATTTACAAATACAGTACAAATGCTAATTAAAAAAAAAAAAAAAAATTCAGTTATTTGAGTGAGCAGCAGCTGCACAGCACGGACTCAACTGTGCTCCAGCCAGCTCATCGATGTCAGTGCGTATGAGGAGCTCGGCGTGGAAACAAAGCGCTTAAGAGGTGCCCGCTGGTGACAGAGTGAGGAAGGAGAGGGGGGGTATCGACAGATAAATGACTGATAATAAACCTCTTTTATTGAAGCCCTGGGAACTCAAACGCTCATATTCTCCAAGTCAGAATTATCTTCCGGCAGCAGCCAAAGCCTCGGTAGTCAACCCCCCCCACCACCACCACCACCCCCACCCCCCCACTCCACCCCCACCTTGCTCACTTCACCAAGCCACTGATGAGGCACAGGCAGCCGTTGACGATAAGTGGAAAATGAACAATTAGAAGAAGCAGATCCTAATGAGGCTTTATCAGCGCTGTCAGCTATTGGGGGGGCAAGCGCTGTCGATGGAGTAAACATTCTTCCTCAGTACTGTTACGATTCCCCACCCTTTTTTTCCCCGTTATCGATGATGGCCCCGTTAAACAGGTCATTATGGAAAAAAAATATAGATAAAAAGGCAGCCAGCACAAATAGACTGGGCTTTTTTTTTTTCTTTTTTTGGGGAATAATATAATAATTCTTGGGTGATTACCTGGTCAAGGTGATGGGACAAAGCAATCACTAAGTTTTGTTGGGTGTATCCTTTTAAAAGTTGGAATGGAGGCCTGGTGAGGACTGTGATACTACGGTCACTTCCGCTGTGTTTTTAGGAGATAATGAAATGGCGCGGGTAGAAAGTTCTGGAAACTGGAATCACAGCAAAAGGCTTATTAGGTTATTTCAAAAGTTAACTGGAATCACAGCCAATTTCTTCTGCCTCATAAAGACTAGTTTTCAGAGACTTTGAAAGAAGTGGCTGTCAGAAAAGAGACTTTTTTGTGAACCTTGTGGAACCATGATCCCATTACAAAGGCTAATTGAAAAGAGATGGTTTCTTGAAAAGCCCAGCAAAGTAACATATCCCTGCACTTCAATTAAACCCGAGGGCTGTCACTAAAACAAGGAAAAAGTGGCTGAAATAAAACTGATTGAGTTTTTCTCTTTTTTTTAAATTAGGTGATAGATGAAACTGAAATACATAAGAAACTGGACCAACTTTTCCAGGTTAGAAACATGCTATTATCTCTTTCTGATGGAAGTGTCCATGGATATAGATACTGTGAAGTTAAAAATCATTCCATCAGCAGATATTATAAAAATGAAAAATTAAATTTGTCTGCCAGGCAACTAGAACTATGTTTATTGTCATCTTAATCACCATACAATTTAAGCAACAGCTTAGATTAATACTTTATTCTGGTTGGTCATGTAGGCGTTATTAATTTACATATATACAGAAACTGTGTAATATAAAATTAAACATTATATTTAATAAAAACATGTCTTGTCAAAAAATCAAATGAATAACAAATGGTTATGTTTGAACACAGACATTTCTGTTATAGCTTGGCAAAGTGGAATAAGCTACTCTAGTTTGTGAAAGCATACTACAATAATCCACTTGGGGTTGTGGTAAGAACTGTCAGGGTAAATATCCCATTTGGTTTGTGTTCATCGTATTGTCATTTGATTCATTATTTTTTTTTCCATTTTGTACTCCAATAAGAAAAGCTCAGCATTTTTACTCATTGTGATGTCATACAGTAGCAGTGTTAATGATTGGTCAGAAGCAGAACATCTACATTACATTACATTAGCACACTTCCTTATTCACAGTAACACTGCCTTTAATACATGCAGTGTATTTGTAGCATGTATACATTTATGCTGAAGTATTTTAGGTTTAGTTTGCTCAAGGGGTCAGTGACATTGCCCCTGAAATGAACCCTGCAATCTTTGAGAGCCCACTTCCCAAACCACTATGCAACACTATTACCCCAACCACCACAGTACAACAGAGACTCAGTGACTGGGGGAATTCTGGACTGAACTCTCATCACATGAAATCTAATGTGATAGACATGCACTTGACAGCCTCAATAACTTGCCAGTAGAAACGAACAACAGTATATCTACTGTGTTTTCCTAAAAATGTATCCCCATATCCATAAAGAGTTTCAGATCAGGACTACTGAGCTAGGATTAGCTTACCCTTGTGAATGCATTGTGAGTTAAAAGGCCTAACTGATCCTAGATCAGTGCTCCTGTGTGTTAGATGCTTTTTGAGCACGGGCCCTGGTCTCCGCTCCTCAACATCACTTAACTCTTTTGAAGCGAGCTGTAGCTTTTCATCTTCTCTCACGTCATGCACCTGTCAGGCCGCACCGCAGCTGACACTTTGGAAAATTCATACATCACATGAAATCAAAGCTGCTGTTGACAGCCACACAGGTGCCCAGGGACTAATGCTGTCAGTGTGCTTCCCCTCTTAGCCTCCTCAGCACCGCCAAGCTACACCCCAACATTTAGATACAAATCATATGTAATAACTGTGTAAATAATATTCAATAAAGCACACGAGACCATGGTACGATCCTGAATTTGTCTGTTGACAGTTGACAGTTTCTTTGGTTTATTGACATTCATGTATGTCTATTTGTTGCAGAAGAAAAGTTCTCTATCTATTGATTTTCTTTCACCCATCTTAGACATCTTCCCATAGTATTATAGCATACATTTTTAGGAATTTTAAGCACAGTCATTTGTGGAAGAGTTGGAAGACACGCTCCACATCAGTCCAAAATCATACCTATAACCAAAAAAACTCTGAATTTTATGCAGAGGCAGCCGACCTTGAACAAAAACACACAGAGAAACTTCAGACTGTTTTCAGGGCTGTGATTCACAGTAGAAGTGTCATGGACAGTACAGATGGCACCTCCTGGTGCCTTGGGGGACCCCAGACCATCCTCTGTGCTGTCCCGTCCCCCATCCCCACCCCACCCCACCCCCACCACAGAAACGTGACTGCACCTGTAACAGGACCCACAGAGTGTTTGTGAGTGATCAAAGCCACCAGCCCTCCTACCTGAGAACTGAAGGCCAGGGTTACAGAGAGATAGGCAGGGATATAAAAAGAGAGAAGAGAAAAAAAGCACCACTACATATGTTAGGAAGAACTAACAGCTGTACCACTCTTTTCAGACACATTCACCTAGCAGTTTGAAGCATTAAACTCTGGCATGTGCTATACTGTATACCCATCACACAGATGTACACAGCATTACACAGCCATGTGACTGTGTGGTTACACAACAGTCTGATTACCTGCTACTAACATACTTTATCTGCTACCAACACAGTTATAAATGATGCCAGTTTAAAATAGTGGACATGGTCTTTCATAAATAGACTCGTTATGGCATGAAATGCAAAACTCACGGAGAAAGTCTTTTGACCCTTTTAATACACAGCAAAAGGAAACTAGGGGTTGGGGGAAGAAAAATGAACTGAAATTTTGACATGAATTAAAGGGGTTAACTAAGTGAGCTGCAAAATGATTGGTTGAGTTCTGCTAGCAGTACAAGTGACTTAGGTGGAAAAGAGTTCAAGGAAATTCTACACTGATGTCATTGTCATGTTCTAACAGAACACCTACATTAACTCAGCAAAGCTATGTTTATATGAAAAAACATAATAATTTAATATTTCCTGTTTTCTTATGTATTGAGTTGAGATCAGCTATGCTGGCAATACTTTCCAATATGTGATTGCAAAAGAATGTAATAGAGAAACGAGACAATGTGGTATTAAACAAGTCATGAATGTCAATGTTAAGGACAGATAGACTGAATCAGAAGTTTCAGATGTGACTGTACTAATGGCTGCAAATACTTCTTTTTGACTGTGTCACAGAACGTTGGAAGTCATATGAGGTCACTCTTTGATTTAAATGACCACAAACAACAGAGTAAGAGAGTGAAAGGACTGTCCCTCACATCCAGGGTTTTGGCTTTTGTAGGAAAACTGCTCAAAGAAACATTAAACAGAAAAACTAATTTAACTGGAAAAAGGTCAAAGGGGTCCAGTACAGTATATGAATGGTGCTTTTGAGAAACAGACATACTGAGATTAAAATGGCCTTGTGGTACAAGATATGATGAGTAATACAAGTTACAATGTCTGGTTCTTTACTCCTCGTTTGGACTTGCCATTAACTGAAGTGCTGCAAGACGCAGGCTATATGTAATATAATATGAATATATAAATATGTATTTATGTTAAAAAAGAAATGCCAGGGTTTTCATTTTGGAAGTATTGTTCGTGTGTGTGTGTGTGTGTGTGTGTGTTCACGTGTGTGCCTGTTTCCATGCATGTGTGTGAATGTTTGTGCATGAGTATGCATGTCTATGTGCTTATGTTTGTGGAAACTGACTTGTGTGGAGTCTGCCCTTTTGTGCTTTGAGTGGCCCTGCTATTGTATTAGTTAAGTGTATCTTTACCGATAAAAACAACAAATATACTAATAGCTGCAAAACAAAAGCATGTTTGATGTGTAAATTCACCAGCCCCCTGAGGCATAATTATGGTGAAATGAATCGAGGAATGTGAGTATCTGTCTATAGGAAGAGATTTAATTCAGGCTGGAAGCTGCGCCTCAGAACTTGTGACCCCAAGCTCACAGAAACACAACATACAACATTATTGGTCTAATTTTTTATGCTGTTATGTTGTCATCAATGCTGTGTTTGCTTTACAAATCTCTTGAGAACCAACCCAACAACTCATTTGTTTGTTTTCTAAAAGCATGGTAAAAAACCAAGTAAGAGGATATCAAACGCTGAGAGTGAGAAGTACAGGGTAAGAAGCTGTCTCATAGTGGTATGACTAATACAATGATCAATCAGCATGGTAGCCTGTTGTAGTTGATTGGGTAATAGTACAGTAACTTCCATCAATTTACAGCCTAAAATGAGCAAGCATGAGAATAAATGAATCACATTAATCCTGAAAATATTTTTTTGGATAACCTATAAAAATATGGATTTTTTTCTCTGAAATTGTGTCTTTGTTTCATTAGGATGTTGAAGCTGACGTGATGCACAGATTGGCTCGACTCCATAAAACTGGTTGGAAATGGAATGTAATGCAAACGTAAATACAGCGGGTACATTTGTTCCCTTTACTGAGAGCTTCAGTCATCCCAGAAGACACGGTAACCTGGGCTTATTTTCACAGTTTAGTTGTGATGGATTTAGTCACTAGAGATTTATTCACCCCCACTGGGGCAGTGACTGGGGGAATTTAAAGTTAAAAAGTTCTAAATTTCAATTTAAATATCCCCACAATATACAATTAAAAATAATATTGTGATAATCAGCATTATTTATCTCTTCCCCACCCCAAACATTCAAGATATATGCATTTTTTAAATTAAATGTAACATAAACACACACACACACACACACACACACACGATTTAATACATTTGAGAATCATTTTTGTCATGACCAAACCACTTGATGTGAAGTGGAGCATTTTGCTTACATTTAGTGAATTTCTCTGTGCAGGTGTTCTTAACGACCACCAGATTTAAGATTCATTTCCGCTAAATCACTTCATGTCCCGTGTCCAATCAAAGTTTGACTAAGGTGGTGATGTCATGAACATGAAACAATTGGAATGACTTGAATCTGTCGCAGTCAGTCTTGTCCAATTAAATAAATGGCCTACAGAAACATTGTAAATGCTTACCAGGTTTATATATTAAAATGAATGCATGTACATGTAGGCATATGGGAACTAGGCTCAGTATGTGTCTCTGTGTCAATTTACATTACAGATATTCCTTACTACCAGTGAGAGGGAGAATTGACCTGCAGTCAGTAGGTTAATTTGGTTTCTTTACAAAGCTAAAGCCATGACTGTTTAACATTTCGCTTTTAAATGGCTATTTTTAAAAGCCAAAAGAGTGTGAGGGAGGCAATAAATCTTCAACAGAACTTTGGCCGCACTGGGATTTCTGTAAGTTGACGACTTGGACCTCAGTTAAAAAAAAAAAAAATGGCACCGAAAATAAAAGTTGTTCCCTTCGTGAAAGGTCACGGTCAACATGATATTTTGTGATATTTATTAGACAATACATTCTGAGGCAGACAGTTGAATGCAAATTCATCATCTCCAAGTTTGACATTTAATATCTATTTCATGTAAAATCAATAATAACCAGCTGCAATCAGAGACAGTACACTAAAGTTTGTAGAATTCACATATTAAATGTGTGATAATTAACATAGTATATAATAATGTACAACCATGTGACCTGCACACCCATCATATCATGGTAACAGAGTTACAATAGTAGTGGTTGCAGGAATCGTTGTAATCAACTGTGTATATTCATGAGTCAGCTGTGTTGCTCCTTGTATTAGCAACAGTGCTAGTAATGGCTTTGATAGCAGTAGTAGCAGTAGCTTTACAGTAATACTTGTAGTAGCAGTAGTAGTAGGAATAGTAGTACCCAAATATAGGGTTTGATTATGGGAGGAAAGTACATATTCCAGGTTATTTTATGTAATGATGTAATTACTGGAAGCACATCATAACTTAGGATGAGGCCTAAATGGACCAGCGACTATTTGGTTCAAACAAGATGAAGAGAACCTAATTCTATATTGTTCATGAAGGCACACAAGAGGGAAGGACATCTGTGGAGCTTAAGGCGTTCTAACTTGCAACATTGCATCCTTTCTTCGCTTGAATGTATTGGATATGCTTTTGTAAGCAGTTCTGGAGAAGGGCGTATGCCAAATACCTAAGCACACATAAGATAGATGGATATTAGCTGTGGTGATTAGTAGCACTGACAGTAGCTGTGGTGATTAGTAGCACTGACAGTAGCTGTGGTGATTAGTAGTGCTGGCAGTAGCTGTGGTGATTAGTAGTGCTGGCAGTAGCTGTGGTGATTAGCAGCACTGACAGTAGCTGTGGCGATTAGTAGTGCTGGCAGTAGCTGTGGTGATTAGTAGCGCTGACAGTAGCTGTGGTGATTAGTAGTGCTGGCAGTAGCTGTGGTGATTAGTAGTGCTGACAGTAGCTGTGGTGATTAGTAGTGCTGGCAGTAGCTGTGGTGATTAGTAGTGCTGGCAGTAGCTGTGGTGATTAGTCGTGCTGGCAGTAGCTGTGTTGATTAGTAGTGCTGACAGTAGCTGTGGTGATTAATAGTGCTGACAGTAGCTGTAGCGATTAGTTGTGCTGGCAGTAGCTGTGGTGATTAATAGTGCTGACAGTAGCTGTGGTGATTAGCAGCACTGGCAGTAGCTGTGGTGATTAGTAGAGCTGACAGTAGCTGTGGTGATTAGTCAGTGCTGGCAGTAGCTGTGGTGATTAGTCTTGCTGGCAGTAGCTGTGGTGATTAGTAGTGCTGGCAGTAGCTGTGGTGATTAGTAGCGCTGGCAGTAGCTGTGGTGATTAATAGTGCTGACAGTAGCTGTGGTGATTAGCAGCACTGGCAGTAGCTGTGGTAATTAGTAGAGCTGACAGTAGCTGTGGTGATTAGTAGTGCTGGTAGTAGCTGTGGTGATTAGCAGTGCTGGCAGTAGCTGTGGTGATTAATAGTGCTGACAGTAGCTGTGTTGATTAGTCGTGCTGGCAGTAGCTGTGTTGATTTGTAGTGCTGACAGTAGCTGTGGTGATTAATATTGCTGGCAGTAGCTGTGGTGATTAATAGTGCTGGCAGTAGCTGTGGTGATTAGTTGAGCTGACAGTAGCTGTGGTGATTAATAGTGCTGGCAGTAGCTGTGGTGATTAGTCGTGCTGGCAGTAGCTGTGGCGATTAGTAGTGCTGACAGTAGCTGTGGCGATTAATTGTGCTGGTAGTAGCTGTGGTGATTAATAGTGCTGACAGTAGCTGTGGTGATTAATAGCGCTGACAGTAGCTGTGGTGATTAGTAACGCTGGCAGTAGCTGTGGTTATTAGTGGCACTGGCAGTAGCTGTGGTGATTAGTAGAGCTGACAGTAGCTGTGGTGATTAGTCGTGCTGGCAGTAGCTGTGGTGATTAGTACCGCTCGTAGTAGCTGTGGTTATTAGTGGCACTGGCAGTAGCTGTGGTGATTAGTAGAGCTGGCAGTAGCTGTGGTGATTAGTAGTGCTGGTTGTAGCTGTGGTGATTAGTAGTGCTGGCAGTAGCTGTGGTGATTAGTAGTGCTGGCAGTAGCTGTGGTGATTAGTAGTGCTGACAGTAGCTGTGGTGATTAATAGTGCTGACAGTAGCTGTGGTGATTAGCAGCGCTGACAGTAGCTGTGGTGATTAGTAACGCTGGCAGTAGCTGTGGTGATTAGTAGTGCTGACAGTAGCTGTGGTGATTAGTGCTGGTAGTAGCTGTGGTGATTAATAGTGCTGGCAGTAGCTGTGGTGATTAATAGTGCTGACAGTAGCTGTGGTGATTAGTAACTGGCAGTAGCTGTGGTGATTAGTAGCGCTGACAGTAGCTGTGGTGATTAGTACCGCTCGTAGTAGCTGTGGTTATTAGTGGCACTGGCAGTAGCTGTGGTGATAGGGAGTAGCAGTAGTGCTGGTGATAGATTTGCTCATTGTAAATGAAATATTTCTTGCCATCTGTCACAGAAATATGGAGTTAAATAAAATGTTATATGATCCTTGCTGTGTAACTCAGACGTGTGTTTTGGGGGGTTAAGGGAACATTCACCATTCAGAATCCATAAAAAGAGCTCCCCGGGCTCATGCATGCTTGCGGCTGTTTAAAATAAGACACACTGCGGGAAATGAAACAGACACATTACTACTAACTATCATCAGTGGTTAAATGTAATAACTTTATTTGAATGATTTGGAATTGTTTTGTGCATTAAAAATAGTTTACAGTCAAAGTGTCTCACACTTTCACCTGCTCAGAGTAGACACATTACATACATTGAATTTATTAATTCAAATTAAATACCGACTTCAGCTTTTTTTATTTAACACAATAATAATGATAATAAAAGCCACTTTCGTTTTCATATGTATATATTAACCTTCCTTGCTTTTAGATAGTGCTGTTGTTGTAACTGGTCTCCACAGAACACATGCTATGAAGGTTTAACTAGGAGCTTCATGAGAAGTTAAGGAGTGAGAGAGAGGGAGAGGGAGGGAGAGAGGAAGAAAGAGAGAAAGAAGTATATAGAGAGAAGGAGAGATAGTGGGTGGGAAAAAGCCTCAACCTCCAGTCTACTGAGATCATGGTTGTCTCCATAGCCTCCTCTCACTTCAGGCTGGCATGGAGGCTCCTGGCCTCCTCTTTGTGTTTCTGAGTTCAGATACATACAAGAACCCAACAACAGCAGGAAGAGGTCAGTCTGATAGTTATCGGTTCAAGACTCAAGCCTCCGGTTCCAAAATAAAGTTGTAGAAATGTACTATTCATGTCTGGCTCAGAAAAGCCTGACAGCTTTTACATTAGCAGCAACTAAAAGGTGTAAGGACTGAAGAGGAAAAAGAGAGAGAAAAAAAACTGAAATCAATTCTCAATAAGGGATAGACATGGCCCCTCAGAACTCAGCCAGCATCTCCACACCTTGGCTTGCCTTTTATCCAAACAACAGCTCCGTTCCTGGACGGCAGCCAAATGAAAAGACCCCCACCCGCCTCCGACCCTCAATGTCATTGTTAAAAAAACCGACCCTGTGAACCCGCTCTCCATGTACTCCAAAACTAACAACTCCTGGCCTTACAGACTCCACAAAAACCTTTCAGCACTGTGCCAAATTCTCTCCTCCCTTTATGAGCCTCGCTGACCCACACCTTTTGTGCTGTGACTGCCTCCCACTGGAGAATAAAGGCAGTGCAGCACATTTTTATTTTGATTTTTCAACACAAATAATGTTGTGTGACACTCGGAGAAGGCACTGACAAAGACACACTTAGAGACAAACCAAGCAGATGTACAGTGTGGGATTCGAACTCATCTTGGGGGTCAAAAATTGCTCTGGCATCTTTGAACAGACTGAATGAATATTGAACAGATTCTGATACAGAGCTCTGTCAGGAGATATCCTTGACTTTGTCCCACAGCTATTCACTGACCGAATTCATTCTGTTGCATACTGAACTTGACAGACAAACACTTGCATTTATCTGTAAATCAAAGCGGTAAGCATCGAATGATATCCCTGCGGTAAGAGTGAAAAGAAGCTGTGATGGGTTTACCTTTGGATGTCCATTGGCTTTTAAGACCGATTTCACTCATGCCTTTCTTGTTACTATTCTCTTGCTAATGTTTTTCAGCAAATATACAACATCCTGAAGTAGATTAAAGTCACCATGTGCATTGATCCAGGCCAGAGATTATGAGTCTTTTGAGTCATAAAAGTCAATTTTCTTTAATAACATGTCAATTCTTGCAGGTATTACTGAATATGACTTTAATAAAAATGCTGAACAAAGGAGATGTAACCATATGTTATGGGGTAGCCTTGGGTTGTATGTGGAAAAACTGGTTGTTTGAAAAATATTTCTGGTTTTCCTGTGCTGAAGTTGAGTCTCATTCCACAGCCCCATTTCCCATTTTGTGCTGAGGCTGGGGGGTGGAGCTACCTTGATTGGTTAATGGATAGGACCTGTGTGATTTGGGTCACCTGTTGCTAATCAGCCACAGGCAATAGAAGCTTGCCTGTCTTCACACTCAGCTGGGAACTGAGCTGGTAAGGTGGTAATTTGGTATTTCTCAGTCCCAGCAGAGCTTTGTAAAGAGACTAGTGTCTGCATTTGTGTTTGATTGAAGTTCATTAAAGAACCACCTTGAAGTGGGAATTTTTTAGTTCTTTGAAACAAAACCCAAAAGTGGGAACTTTTTTGTGACTTGTAGATATGTATCAAGATAAAGAAAAATTTTAACTCTCCTTTATCTTTATCTTTTTCTTTTTTTTTTTTTTTGGGAGAGGTGATTATTCAGTTTTCCCCCTTAAATATAATTTAGTGGCCATTACTATGTCTGTTTGGAACCCTTTCTCTTTGAAAATTTCTATGGTAGTTTTACTTTTAGTAGCACATTTACTAAAAGAACACTTGCTTCCCAGTGAGGCAAACATTGCAGTGAGGAGGACACAACCATGCTTGTGTTTTCCAGCAGTTCTGTAAACTCCAGCATCAGCACCACCATCTGTGTCCATTCTATGGGTATTTCCACAAGTAAAATTAGGTACATTTGGCTAGAGGAAGCCTTTTAATGCATATTTGATGGCCATGCTCATTTTGCTGCTTGCCAGACTTTGCAGATTAACACTTGTGTTTAGTAAGTGGAGATGATGCACAGGAAATATTGTCTCAGTGATAATGTGTTGGATGACATGCTGTGTGGAAGGGTGCTGCTGGCCACTCTCTAATGAGTGGAGTGAGAATGACATCGGCTCTGAAAGCTGCGGGATCACCAGGAGGCTGCCGTCGTCTTCCCTCTCCTCTCTCCACACTGAGACAGAGTGTGCTTTAGGGTATCTTGCACTGCTCGCAGAGAGCTCTCCTGACGCGGCAAACACTTAGCGACCCGCGCCAGGACTTTTGACAGCCAGAAGAGTCGCCTTCACAGGCGTTGTGTCAACAGTGTAACCCTCTGCCACTTTTGGTGTGTAAAAGGTGGATCCCTGAAGTACAGACACGATAAACCCTGCTCTACTCTGATACCACTCCTCCTACTCCCTCTCCTATTAACAGTGCCAGCTCTTTTTTTTGTACTTTTTGTACACACATTATACAAATTAACATAACAAATGAATGTTTTGATGCACATTGTGTATGCATGCAAATACATAAAATATAATATTAAAATAAATCATTAAATAATATTTAAATGAAATATTAAAATAAAATATTCATTATGTTATGGGTTGCTGTGGATTGAAATGGTTTCCATTCCAGAACCCCATTCCTGGTTTTGCACGGAGGCTAGGGGGTGGAGCTTCCTCAACTAGTTAACAGGCTGAGCTGAGTGAACTGCGCTGAAGTTGCAACAATGTGTCACAAGCACAAACTGCATTCCTTGTCACCATTTTCGGTGTGTGAAACATTTGTCCATGCATTTGGACCACAAAATTCCAGTCAAAGTATAAATGCCTGTTTCATGCTTACAAATAAAAACACAGTAATAACGCTGGGGATTTAGCTGGCTCACCCTCACAGCATGTGTTAGATGCAGAGACCTCTGGTATGCTCGAGTCCAGGTTTCACACAGTGCAGGATACTCTCTGACTGAATGGCCTGCTCCAATCATTAAGGGATTTCTTTAGTTTGCCTGCTGTGTCCTACCACTGCTGGCCCTTTCTGGGCACAGTGAATTAATGACCACTTTCGGTCAAAATCAGTATTACATATTAATTTAACAGATTAATCAGGAAAAAAAACCTCATGCCTGATTTTTCACTGGGTTGATTTGCAGCAGTATCTGTGCTGTGCCTCATCGCCACATTTGAAGGAACTTCACTGAACTTTAGGGGAAAAAAAGTTCAAATCCAGGCTATAAAAGTACAGCAGAAGCATGGAACTGGATCTGACAAAACACTCATAACAATGGAGAATCCTGTTGTGCGGCAAAATGCGTTTGAGGAGGGGGAAATAAAAAAATTCTGTTCACTACATTTTCAAAGTGAAACGGAAGCAGGGGAAACATCAGGGGTACTCAGAATTGCCGCACTGGCGACAAAGTGGCCCGCAAAGGACCGAGCCTCGGTGTACCAGCAGTAATAATGATGATTTATTAGTGAAAGGTGCACAACTTCTGACTCAAACTAGCGACTACTTCGAAGAGCTTTTATCAGCGTTCATGTGGCTGAGGACATTACCCGATTATTTCCATAGCACTTGCAGTGTTCCACGGCTAATGCGTTTCCACAAGGAGGGCTGTTGTCAAGGCGAATGGAACAGCGCTGCATCCTCTGCAGCTTGTTGAGCTGAGCTGGAGGTGTGAAATGGAGGGAAGGAGTGACGGAAGGAAGGGAAGGCAAAACCCTTACATGGTCATGCTTCAAACTGTGGCTACTTGAGAATGGAAATTATACCTTTTGAGTAAAAAGCGAAAACCATGCTGGGAAAATCAAAGCAATTTCACTGTGCTATTTACTGGCTGGTCCCTTGATACAGAGCAGTATACTGCTTGCTCGGTGAGGACTGCAGTTATAAAGGCTGAATACACTAGTAATAACCACATGTATTTATTACCCACTGTTAATTATCATTCAATAACATGCTGGCAAACAGGCTACCAAGAGGGTGTTCCTATTGCAGTGACTACATTGGGGAATTCCACACAAGGTTTTAATGTGAGCTGTGGAGGGAAGGGAAGGATTGGGGGGGTGGTTGGGAGTGAGTGTCTGTAACATGGCAACAACATGCTGCAACTTGTTGTGTGACCCAAAACCCATGGTCTCCTATTTTACATTTTTATTTTGACAAGTATCTGCAGTTCAACAGTAAAAAAACAGGTATTTATGCTGTCATAATAATTAGTAAAGTGCTGCTACATACCCCAAAGCTATCTGTGCAAATTTCCTGGGCACAGTCAAGATTCAGAGCCAGACTGCAGGGCCTAACTCTTTCACAGTTAAAGAAATAAAAGAGTTTATTTTGTTAATTAAAACTAGAAAATTGGGAACCAAGAGAATTTCATGCTATGAGTGGTGGCACCTCTCAAGCTATGAGCTGGATGCTAGCTCTCCTCTAAAGGGCACCACCAGGTGGTTTTTTGAGGTGTGAGAAAAGGTTGTGTTTTGAATTCCCTGTCAAGACAAAAAAAAGAGAACTTTGAATCAACTTTTCAAACTTTGAATTTGAACAATTTTTGTCTTTCTAATTTTCTTTAATTGGGAAGACACGGCCTCAGCGGTGCATTAGCTGAACGAGCCCTCCAAAAGTCCCCTAAAGCTTTTCCTGTGTACCTGTTACCCGGTCCCATACTCCCACTTTGTGCACATTAGCATAAACCAGCAGCATGTGCCTCCCTCCGTTTCGCTGTCAGAGCTGCAGCAATGCGAAAGGAGAGCCAACTGGAAGAATTTAGATTCCAAACCCCAGTGCCAGAAAGCTGGATTGGCAAACAAATTACATGCAAACACGGGCCTGGATTCAGGTCAACATCTGTCCACAACTCTGACTAACAATTAAATGCCGGTGTTGCTTTGTGTCTTCCCCAACGTGAATTGAAGAGGTCTGCAATACTGTTATAATGTGCAAGACTCCCCTATAATACACTCATGGAATAGCAGGTTACAAAGTGTATACTTTTAACATTCAATCAATTTATGCACACAGACATCTGAGTACATTTTAATTACCTTGCACAAGAATGCAATGGTGTAGTGCCCCATCTGGGAATCAAACCTGCAACCTCCAAACAATTGGATATGAGTGTCTGTTAAATAAAACGGAGTAGCAGGACTATGGATCATCAAAGTCTGAGTCCAAGGCCAAGTTACAGGTGTTTGAGTCCAACCTACAACCTCTGGGTCACAAGACCTATTCCCCACCCATTACACTGCACTGTTGCCCACTGTGGAAATGGCATTGCTGCTCAACACTCGGTGGCTATTCCAACTGCAAGCCCTTGCCCAGCATTAGACTGCTTAAAATCCTTTTCAGAATTAGCACTGAGGGAGGTTTCCGCTGGAGGTACACTTTTCATCTTTGGGCCTGCCTGTTTGACAGATGAGTAAAATTCGGTTTGAAGAGGAGGAAGACTGAAATGCACTAAGAGATTCCCAAACCACCACCCCCACCCCCTTTCAGTCCCCCGCCACACGAGCTGAACACCCAGTTCTCTGTGCTTTTCCAACATTTCTCAAAAGATATCACACAACAGCTTTGACATGTTAACACATTTATTTATTTATTTATTTTGGTGTTAGAAGTTGACAGATTTATAAAAACAAGTCATGCTGTGAAGCATGACTTTTATTTTAGTTCAGTAAAGTTGCCCAAATGAAGTAAAGGGAAATATTACCTAAAAGTAAGCAAAAAGAAAATTAAATACATGAAAATAAATTATCCATATTGCCTGATAAGAAAACCTGAGCTGTTTCATTCAGCAGATGCTGTTGTCCAGAATCACTTGCACAGCTTACATTTTTACACAGCATCCATGTTCATATGTATTGAAACAGTACAGACCTCCTGTGTAAAGGTGGCCCTCTTGACATGCCACTGGTGTTTAGCCTGCTAAGGCCCGCACACCTTACACTGATATGGGCACAGCAGCACATCTGTACTCTAACCTTGAAATATGTTAAAAGGGGCAAAATATGTTGTTATTCAAATGTCCACAAATATTGTTGGCAAATCATAAGTGATTAGATAATGATACAGTGTTGGGTGGGGACCTCCATTGTTTGTATATGGTTATATATGACACCTTTAAATACTTGAAAAATAATAAAAACCTAAGATGTTGTGGTGGTGCTTATTGACTCATAATGGCGTGGTTAAGCACTCGCTTCCCAAATCTTCCGATAGCCCCGTCCCTGAAAAATCACCAGCCCCTGTGTTTGTAGCCCCTGCTAAAGAACAATGATGCATCTGATCTCTGCTTCTGGAGGATGAAAATGTGTCTGGAGGGTGAACATTTTTTTTTAGTAGCGGCTGTGATAAAGTGCCATAGCTGTCACCCGAACATGGTTAATTACGCCGGGAACTATTAATCAAGGGGAACAGAATATTATAATCTGTTGTGTTAATTACTGCTCTAAGTGCTTGTGGCCGGACTGCAATGGACACCTGAAATTTAGCTGAGGCATGTCTCCTTTCAGCGCCCCTCTCACCAGCGTCATCCCTCAGATCTGTTTGCCTGACGTTCTCATTCCCAATGCCCTACAGGCAACATTTACGATATGTAATTTTCCAATGATAAAACATGTGATTTACAATATTTTACTTGGGCAATTTGGCAGATTGGCATCACCTTGGGCTGTGGCCATGGCTGTGCTCTGGTTTGAGTTAACGCCAAGAACAATTCCTCTCACCCTAATGTCTTTCACCTAATTATTACACATATATCTTACACACAATACTCCACCATTCTCCTCATGATTGTTTTGATATCTACCTATTCAAGCCCGACAGGAGTATGGACCCTAGTTTGAAGGTACAAACTGTACAGAGGTGCCAGGAAATGGTTTTTCACAGCACTTGTATAAAGCAGCCATGGTTCCCTCAACAATGTCATTTTCTGGGAAGTGACATGATCTTCAAAATGTTCATTACTAACACCAGAACCCAATCTTCAGGGAGACAGGTGTTTGTATACAAGTTAATGTACATGTTGGGGAAGTCATACCTGCAGCTCTAAAAGATGAATAATTAAATATTGGTGCAGTCAGCTGTTTAATTCCCCGGCCTTCAGAGATTAATCAATCGCTCGGGGACAGCCTTGGCGCATCCATGGTCAAGCCAGTTACGAGTGGATCAATGCGGTCTTACAGTCTAACTGAGATGGCCACAGTCCACAACAATGGAGATGTCTTCCAGAACACTGTACGAGAGAGAATGCTGAGATCGATGGTTAAACAACAGCGCTCAATTCTATTAGCTTCACTGACGCTTAGCTGTTTTATCTGCTCCATATTCCCTTTGCTGGCCATACTGACCGGAGATGTCTGAGGCTCAGGTCCTGTCATCCAAGTCTCCCCCTCTCACAGTCCATCTATGGGAGGCACACACACACACACACACATCCGCACACACACACAACACTTGTGCGTTAATTCATCTCTCAGATTCATAGCAAATTAACAGGACTGCGAGAGTTAATTCCTTCACCCTGTGTATACGCTTCAAAGTAAACATATTTTTCTACAACAAAGGACAGGATTTGCATTCAAAGTGTTGTTCCACATGGAGACATGGTCTCATTTATGTAGACGGTGTTGTGTATTTACATATTGTGGTGACTGACGCCTTGTTGCTTGTCCACTCGATTGCTTCAGATGATTCTTCACCATAAAATGATGAAGCAGTGATGTCATAATCAGAGCACAATTTCAATAAAAATTGCAATCCTGCTCATTGGCTCAGAAGTAAAATCTGATGAATATGAATCTTGTGGACCATCTCTTTTCATTTACTGTTTCTGGTCTTTTCTACCGGAAAAGAGAAGACTCAGTGAACATTCCTAATGTACCCAATCTGGCTGACAGTGAACAGTGAAGATGTTTAAACAGATTACACTTTTTTTTTTCTTTCTGTTTCTCTTTTCCACTCATCAAACTTTCATATTCTCTTCAATTGCTCTAGGGGGTGACATCTGTTGGAATAATGATATTTTAAAAGTTCAGTATACTTATTCCCTGTCAGAACTGCCACTATTGAGAGAAATATGTTGTCTGATTGTTCACATGATTGATCATGTATTATGTGAAGATCATTATATTTTTTTGTGAAATAATGGAATAAGGAATGGTTTTCTTTATAAATAAAATATTTCACAGCTGGTCTTATAATCAGTATTAAAAAAATACCATTAACCCCAAACCTGACTGATTTCAACAAAAAAAGTTATGTCTAAGTTTATTTTTTCTATGGCAGTACCCATTATTCATTTTTGGTTTTACCTTTTACATTATTCATACTGTTCAAATAAGACTTGTATTAATTTACCCATTACACTGTATTACAAAGATGATGAGATTAAAAGTGTTCAAATGAACCGAACACAGATTTTGAGTAATATTAATACTTAAGCAATTTGGTTTTGTTATAATATGAAAATAAGTTAAGCCATGCTGGAATTTAATTAGCTGGCTGATCTAATGAACAGCTAAGTGTGCATTTTGTCCTGTCATCTGAAATCCATGAAGTGATAGATATTGAAGATTCAAAACAAAACAAGTTTAATAAGGTAATGTTTCCTGTGAAAGTTTTTTTTTTTATGTTGGTATATTGCCTAACTGTAAAACTCCAGTGTGATGGCTGTGTATCAGTACAGGCTGGAGTGGGACTTACATGAAAAAGAAGATACAGGTTATAATAATATGCCTTTAAAAAGTGACCCAAACAGTGATGGTTACATTGGCCATGATTCTAGAATGACCTCAGCATTGGAGGTGATGCAGTCAGCAGTAGGTTGTTGGTCCCTTAGTCTCAAAAGTTTCTGAAAGTGAGTTGTTGTGTGAACTTTTCTATCCTAGACCACTGCCAGTCTGATTGGCACTAGTACATTTCTAAGTGTTGGTTTCATCTCTGACGGGAATGGTACTCACAGATTTCTGAGGATAGATTTCATTGTCTGGGGTGTACATGAATAATCCTGGGAATATTTGAGACCATTGCTGTGCACAAGTCCAGATTTGATGCAGTACTGATACTGTAGTTTGAATCAAAAGCTTAGTTGGGCCGAGTGGCCTGTTCCCATTATAATGTATTCTGTTTCTATATTTATTCTTTTGCTCATTCAATTCTGATCTTTGTTTCTCAACATTGACAAAACACAGCCCTTGAAGCTGGGCAGTTTTTTTTTTTTTGACATATTTATATCTGCTTAAATGAATGAAAAAATAATAGCTATGAACCTGGTCATGTGTACACTATGGATCCAAAGATTAGGATCTGACCTCAATAGTGCTAGTTATCAAACTCAGAGAGGTTGATTCTGAGAACTAACTGCTGAGTGAAATCCTTAAATACCTTTTAAAGACAGAGTGGCACACATCGCTAAAAATATGCCCTCTAACAGGAGGTGTGCGTACAGATTTTGGATCTGAGGCTTTGCAATACCTCGCTCGGTAAATGATGCCAAAATATGAGCCAGTGCAAAGGAAGAGAGGAGAGCGAAGTGCAAGGGAAAAAAATGAAATAAAATAGGGGTTCGTGAAATGGACCCGACACTTTGGGGAATTGTGGGAAGGAAATATGAGATGAAAAGATTTGGCTCTTACTTTCTCCATCTCCATAGACTGAAGACTCCTGGGAATCTCTACACAGGCCCTTCTTTCTCTCTCTCTCTCTTTCTCTCTCTGTCTCTATACCCTTCCTCCTCTCTTTCTTTCATCATGTTTCATGGAGGAGCCTAAAAAGGAGAGGGAAAGAGAAATCCTTTTAAAGCCCATTAAATCAGGTCAGGAAGAGAGTCTAGACGAAACGTTCACCCACCGTCTACTGTTGTCTGCATTTATTAAAAAGCAATATCACAACATAGGATAAGCACTCACACTTTATATGCAATAGTAAAACCGGTGAGGGTGCCAGTATTTAAAAGCAGCAGCGAGTAAAAATGTACAATGTCAGGGGAGAGTCTGGACTCCAGCTGAACTTACTTTCTGATTTCTCCCTGAGAAATACTCATAAAACAGGCCTCCGGGTGGCTAGTACAATTAGAATTAAACTGGAAGCAGATGTGACACCTGCAACTGAACTGGGTGTTGAAGTCCCAGTCACTCCATTGCTAAGCATGGCTGGAGGTCCACTCTAGCTCAGCCATGCTGGGGAAATGATAGGGGGTAAGTTATTTAACCTTGTTTGTGTCCTCGCTGTCCAGTGGCCAGGTACTTGTTGATGCTCAAACCAAGGATATAGTGGACTTCATCACCCTCTAATGTCACAAGCAACACGTAGCTGATGACTTTTCGGTGTGAAAGCTGGTGAGGCTGGTCGTCATGTGACTTGGAGGAGTCACATGTCACGGCATGAAAAGGAAGCAAAAAGTGAAAATGCAGGAGAGAGAAGGCTCAGGATGCCCAACTAGAAAAGTAATGCCCCTTCATTTGTTCTGAACAGAAACACTCAAGATATACCCTACAGAAACAGATCAGGGATGATGTGGCAAAAAAAAAACATGCATCTTCATATTTAACTGTGTGAATTTAGTTCTTGTGAAGGATGTCATCAGCAGTATAACAGAACAAACCTTTCAGGAAACGAAAAAAAAAACACATTTAATTAAATTCCAATTACACAAGCTTTGGTCACATTTTGTTTGACAAGAGCATTTGACAGTACACAACTCCGGATGCATGCTGTCCATTAATGTATCAAAACTCATGGCAAAAACAGAGATATATAATTACGTGCTTGGCTATCAGAGCCAGGGGTATTGTAGCACATGAATAGAATCTTGCAGAAAGTAAACCTTTTTCTTGATAAAGCCACGTCTGTGAGCTTGTTGGGCTCAAGAAAACTGGCAGAGAATGAGAGTGACTGTTGAATGAGGTCTCAAGACCACTAGCAAGGCTGGTATGGATATTGTATTGACTGTACAATGCAGTGTAGCTCCAATGTTATTTACTCACATTTTTGCTCAGCTCGACACAAAAGCATAACAAGCTGAAGTGGGATAAAGGACCGCCTGCAGGAAAAGGTTTCTCCCTTTCAGTGCTCCATCCCTCACCAACTTGCATGGCTTCAGTTGCTCTATTATGAAATCTGTTTATTCAGCTTTTATCTACTCTAACAATTCAGGTCAAATACCTTGCTCTAGGATACAATGGCAGTGGTCCCTTATGGGACTTTAACATGCATTACTTATGCTATTCATTGTCATTAATCACCTAACACAGGGCTGACCACACTTAAAGTTTAGTGACAACTTTTCATTTGGTCAGAAGAGAAGTATAAGAGCTTGTTTTGCTTTGTTTTGCAACACCCCGCCCCCCAACCTCACTTTTGAATTTGAGTCCCATATTAAGGCTTGATTTTCGTTGTCCTGCCTAAGACAGTACACCTCACCTGTGCCCCACAAACTGAAAAATAAAAACTGAATAGCAAAAACATTAAGCTCTTATTAAGGGCTCAATTATATAAAAGGGAGACTAGAGATGTGGTCGCTTGCCACAGAACAACGGGACTTGTTGGCCATGTGTATTTGCCTGCAAGTGTGAAGCATTTAATTGCACCACTAGAATAGATGATCCTCAAACTGACTTGATCTGAGATTCTGTGCAACATTGCAAAAATTCTGCATGCTGTTCTGGCATGTTCACTTTAAGACACTGCACAGAAGCTGACAGAAACTCAGCCCTGTTAAGTGTTTCTGATAAATGGTCCAATTCACACAACTGTTATGTTTATATATAAAATAAGGAGTGAGATAAGGGGAAAAAAGGCAAACAAGGCATTGCCAGCAGCCAGTTAGCTCTCCGAGACGGCAGTTTCGCAGCAGAGACCAGGTGTCTCTGGTTCCTTCCCATTACCTGTGGAATGTGAAATAAGTTCTTGTGAATTGTCATAAAAGGTCAGAGATTTTCGAGTGCTCGGTTCCCACAGTTAGCATCGGAGGGCAATAACACTGTAAACAATGCAAACGGGGATGGCAGGATGCCTCCAGAATGTCTCAAAGGGGAAAAAATCGCTGCTGTAAAATGACTAAAGTGCTGTAAAGTGAGGAGGCTGAAAAAATGGTCGACAACAATTGAACACACCACTGTCTCTTAACAACAAACATTTATGCCCTGTTCTGTTCTCTCAAAGTTCCTCTCTTGACTGTGTGAGAAAGTCAAATTCAGTGCATACTTTGACTGGAGTAGGCCAAATACTCACAAAGTCATGGTCAAATCAAACGCAAAAACAAAAATGACAAGTAACTGGTGATGAATGAAATCCCTTTAAGTAGTGTAAGCACATTTTACACGTGTGCATATTAATTCTGTCACTGTCATAGCTGCATTTGCTTTTCAAAGCTCAGTTTTTGAGGAGGGGGTTGGTGGGCTCAGGGGGACCACTCAAGCCCTCGGCTGTAGCGCAGTTCAGGTTCCTCCAGCCGGTGGTGAGGGTGAGAGGGAACTGGGAGGGCACTGTCACTTCTGCTGCCAGTCAATGGATCATATGGCCCAATAATGGCTCTTCATAACAATATTCTTGCAGCTGATATTTTATACAGTAGGATCTATGAATCTTGCAAAAGCTACACGGCACTTGTTTTTATAATCATGTAATTTTGAATCAAACTGCTTTATAATTATATAATT
This sequence comes from Albula goreensis, assembly GCA_022829145.1. Classification (NCBI taxonomy): domain Eukaryota; kingdom Metazoa; phylum Chordata; class Actinopteri; order Albuliformes; family Albulidae; genus Albula; species Albula goreensis. The sequence continues at coordinate 7,481,116 of CM040745.1, read as the reverse complement.
TGGATTCACTCTGCTTTATAATTATATAATGTTAAATCGCACTGAATCACAGACAAATTTTTTCCCGCTTGTTTCCTGGTGAGCCACTTTTCCACACTCAAAATTAAATTTACAATTCAAAAATGTCTTGCCAGGATAAAAGCAAAATACAAAAAGTTACAATACTTGTATACATGAGGAATGATAAAAAACAGTGTAGTCTATTAACCCCAGCTAAATTCATTTGAGCAGAATAATGAAATATCACAAAAATTTATAGAAAAGGTGGTTTTGTTTTAATAATTCAATGAAAAACAAATGAAATGGTTCCAAATTCATAGCAACACAGCAAGATCCGGGGAAACTAAAGATTGAAGTGTAAAATGAACTGATGTAGAGGAATCAATCTCCTGGTGCTGAAAGTCTGTGTGTCTGCAGGTTTTCCTCATTTGCTTTCAATCAGCCAGTTTAGGCATTGGAAACAGGGATCTATATTTTCCTAGTAGCAAAGTGCAGCACAAGTGATAGTTTTAAGTACTTGTTAAGTTAGGTTAAGTACTTTGTCAGTTTTGTAGTTCACATTATCTTACCTGTTTGATTGTATCTGTCAGTCATACCTAATACTGCTTCATTATTGTAAAATGAAGAACACAAGTCATGTAGCTGTGCTTTTACAACTAGATTTTGAATCTCAGAGGCAATTGGTTCTTGTGTCAAGGTGTGAATATAAGTATTACTGTGTACTATGCCAGCCAGGATAGTGCCTGCAACAATCACTTATAGACAGAAGCAAACCAATAATCACCAGACGCCATAGTTCTCCCATAATGGAGACTGAGGTGACCTCCCAGCTCTGAGAGGTTTATAAAAAAAATATTTTTTTTTGGAAATGTGTACAGTCATGTTCATGGACACCCCCAAAATTGGGGTTCAGATCTTTGATTCTCAGCACCCACGTGATGAGGGGTTCATGAAGCACCAGTGAACCCACGTCCTGTGGGGCTGAGAGAATAAGAATGAGAGCGAAAGAGAGACGGGTAGACAGAGAGCGGAAAACAGTGCAAAGAGGGGACTGTGTTACAGTAGTGGATAAATGGAGAGGGGATTGACAGGAAAAGGAGAGTGAAATGTAGGTAGAGAGGAAAACAAAAATATACAGAAAGGGGATTGACAGAGAAAAGGAGTGAAAGAGAGGGATGAGAGAGATGAAACAGAAGTAGAGAGAAGGGGGGGAGAGAGATAGAAGCAGAAGTGTAGAGAGGGGGATGGAGAGACAGAATGTATGAAGGGGAGGTAAATAGAGAAAGAGACAGAGGAGCAGAAGGAGAGAAAAGGTCAAGAGAGAAGGAGAGGAAGACAGAAGAGGATTGAGAGAGAAGGGGGGATAGAGAGGCAGAGAGACAATGATGGAGAGAAGGAGACAGATGGAGGCAGGTGGATGGAGAGGAGGAGACAGACAGACAGAGGGAGGTGAAGACGCTGCAGTATTGAGCCGACCGTCTCCTCCTGGGGGAGGTGCACGCAGATGAGGTGCCAGCAGAGGGAAGCATTACGCATGGAGCAGAGCAGCGTAATTCATGGTCTGCATCTGGAGTGGAGAGACCGGCATAAGGAGTGCATAATGAAACAAAGAGGACCTCTTCAGTATGCTGGGGAGGCTTTGTTGGAGAGCTCTTGGAATTATTTAAAAAGGTTAGGCTATGAATAAACATGCCTCATCAAGGTCTTTTACACCAGGAACGAAAGAGATACTAATGAATAATGAAGGACTGATATGACAGGGTGTAGAAATGAATGTTAATCTTTTTTTTCTTCTTCTCCTTTTTTATAATAAAACAGACAATGTGATTTTGTCTGCATGGTTTTATCCAGGGGGACAAAGACGTAATTATTAAACAGTTAAAACGACGAAAGGCTTCAGTCTCCCCCACCATGACCAGCTGATGTGGTATACATGTGAAACATGACAGTCCCATTACAGACCTCGTCACGTGTATTCACTGGTTTTCATGCTGGACATTTTCATAACAGATGGCTGTGCTTGCTGCTTGGCCACTGTGAAAGGTTCTGGGAAGCGTTCAGGACCATGGACAGCAACAGTTCCACATAGAGACACACAGCTGAGGCTGAATCTGTAGACACACACACACACACACACACACACACACACACACACGCACAAACACACAAACACACAAATTCAGGCTTAACCTACAGACACACAGCTGGGGCTGAACCTGAAGATACACACACACACACACACACACACACACTCTCTCAGCTGGGGCTGAACCTACAGACACACAGCTGGGGCTGAACCTGAAGACACACACACACACACTCTCAGCTGGGGCTGAACCTACAGACACACAGCTGGGGCTGAACCTGAAGATACACACACACACACACACACACACACACACACACACACACTCTCAGCTGGGGCTGAACCTACAGACACACAGCTGGGGCTGAAAGAGAGCAGAGTTTTGATGGATGGGGCTGCCTCCCCTAAGCTGCCTTTGAGTGGAGTTGATCTTCCGCCCTGGTACTGGACAGCTGCAGGATCCACTGGGTTGTTTGAACCTTAGATTCCACAACCCCTAAAGACTCAAGAAACAAAGTGTTGAATGCAGACCAAGACATTGCTCGACTTTTAGAACTTCAGCATCCCAGTGCCAAAATCCTCACACTTGCAATTTATGATACATTTTTAAAAACTACTCATTATTCATGATCATTTACTGGGGCACATGCCTCAATAAATAGGGCCAAGTGACACCCATGATCCAGACCTGCATTTGAGTCTCCCACTCTTGCAAAGATGAGTTACAACACGAAAAAAAGCACTTAAGTGCATCTTCTGAGTAAGTGTGAGTACCTGAATGCCTGAATTCAGCCCTCGATAAGGACAGTTAACCATGAAATCAACTGCTGTGACTGGAAAATCGAGTGCTGAATACAAAAACCAGCCAACCCTGTGTCCCCCCAGGGCTGCAGTTGATGAACAGGTGCAGGGCTTGACCTTTTTGCTGTATTTGTTTCTTACATGTTTAAATTTATACTTAAATATTCAGCAGAGGCTCTTACCCTGAGAGACTTGCATAAGTGCACAGCAACAGACTAGGGCGTTATTAACAGACTAGTAGAAGTTATTTAATATGTCTTCATAAGTCTGAGTATCTGTTCTGTTTTTGCTGCCTCTTACACAGGTGGCTACACAGACCAGATAAATTTTACACTTTTGATTTACTCATAGCAAAAAAGCTTGACCTTTGACCTTCTGCCCACATTTGACATGATATAAAATGAGGCATGTGTTGTAAATTATATGAAATCACAGGAACACCCCCACAGGCCTGCAGGCACCTGTGGCTCACATAGAAATGAGCATCTGTGTTCACTATTGATTTCTGCGGTAGACACTTTAAATGTTCCAATAACAGGCTTTGTGTAGCTTCCAATTTAAAAATTTCCATGTGATTTCTCTGGATGCTCAGTGTGAACGAACGGCAAGTATGTTGCGTCTGAGATCTAGCAACAGTAAACTGAAAAAATTCTGCTCTAAAATGTTTCCACACCTAAGTGTTGCTCATCCTCAAGCTGGTGGCTTTTTCCCATGTTCCCATGTTCTTTTGCAGGCAGCCTGGCACATTCACTTTAAGATATTCAGTAGTGATCCTCATCCAGAATAAATTTGCCAGCTTATATTATTAGCACACATACCCATTTATGCAGTTGGGTATTTTCAAGGATTCAATGACAGTGCCCTGCCTTGGAATGGACCCTGTCATGACCTATGATTAGCATGTCCAGCACCCTAACCACTATACTACACTGACTTCCACCATTTCAGTGGCCACTCCCCCACCCTGGCCCCTCACCACACCATGCTGTGCAATTGAACACAATTACATACAATAGCATTTACCTGGCCAGTCTCCCAGATTAGGATGTCAAGTCTCTTCTTCTCATACTGCAATCTGCTTGTATAACACATCTATAAGTACACCTAGTATAAAATGTCTCCTCATCTCTATCCAATGGTAACCAGCTGTGGCTCCAACCACTGGCTCCAGCTCATGGGGCAGTCGGACTACTCCCATGCCATTGTACACTGTGCAAAGTGCCAGACATAATGTTGCTATGATGATGAGGATGATGATGCTAAAGCCATTTTTAACCAAAAATACCACCAACTAAAAATATATAATTAAATGCCAGATGTCACATTATTCACATGCTAGACATGCTGAATTCCAGTGACAACATAGTGGGAGTTGTTCCTTTTCTGACATTTGGTGGGTTACTCCTCCTGCTGCAGTAAGCTCTGGGCACAGCTCAGCCCCAAGAGTTTTTCATTAAAAAAGAAAAGACGCACAGCCACTTAAAAAAGGGAAATATTTGGGTCGTTACTTTGCTCCAAAGGTGAATGAAAGGTACGATACTGAAGATGATGAACCAATGAAAAATGCTGTAACACACTAACAAATATTTTTTATTCTTTTCTAGAGAGAAAAAAAGGTTTTGTACTCTTGAATGTTATGGATTTTTAAATAGAACTGCTCCATAAATGCGATTCCATGATCTTGACATTGATACACTGTGCTTTTGTTCTTCATGACAAAAATACCGTGGGTCTCATGTCCATGTTGAGTTGAAGGCCGAGCCGTCTGGTATAGGGGACATTTATCGGTGCGGCTGAGACCTTGTGCAGACCAATCTATCCTGGGCCTCGGCCATCTCCGCTTGTCCTACAAAACTGCGGCAGCGTACCGCGGCCCGGCCTATTTCAGGAAGTGGTTTGGGGGCTGCAGCGGTGAAGAACCAGCACGCAGAAAAGCACCATGGGCTGGGAAGGTTGTCCCACATGGCCGTTCTTTTCACCGCGCTTTCGAGAGGACGCTCGCTTCAAGGCGCCCTTGAAGAAACCATTGCTTTTTTTTTTTTTTTTTTAAAAAAAAAAAAAAAAAAAACTTTCTCTCTTCTTCTCTCTTTCTTCTCTCTCTCTCTCTTTGCACCTGCCCCTATGTTTGTCCATCTGTTGCGGAGCAGCAGACATAAAGACGGGAGGAGGAACTTAGCCGACTGCCTCCACTTGTCCTTTGAGGAAAAAAAAAGATTTAACAAAAGAATAATACAAGGAGAGGAGGCTCTGAATCTGTAGGCTTTTGTATTCCGGTGATAGCGGCCGCACATCTAAAATGTAATAGACAAATCGTGAATCGATAAGTGAACAAACAGGAGAAATGGTAATGAATTGCTCTCGTACAAACCTTAAAGGCTATTTAAATGTTAATGTACATACTTGAGGAAAAGGGGCTAAGAAATGAGTAGTCGATCATCATGACGGTAGTGTGGGTAAGGCTCTGATGTTTTTAAGTGCTATTCTTGGACTCCTACATAATATAAACCCATCCATTTAATATCTGCCCTCAAATATTTACAACAGTCTGTAATATAATTTTTTTACACAGTGTATCATTTGGCTCACAGATGGAATTGCTTCCTCTCATTGCCCTTACCTCTGTGCATGGATTTAGCCAAATGGGAATAGCACTGCTGACTGCACACTGACAGACATTGACAGACATGCCCAGATCTTTGGAAACCATCACAGCAGGCGACATTTCCTGATGTGGATGATGACGCATTAAATTATTTTTTTAACGCCCATTAAAACTGAGGAAATCATTAATGTTTTCATCCACAGGGTTCCATATTTACAATGCATCTCATGTGAGGAGTGCAGATACAGGATCACTTTCCCCCATACACATAGAGTGGGGTCCAAAAGCCTGAGACCACTAGTGGAAGAGTTTCTATTTTGCATTCTTTTACAATTTAATATATTTTTAATTACAAATGATATTGCCTATTTAAGGGAATGGTTGAATTTTTGGAAAATGTACATGAATTTCCCGAGTGTCTTAGTTTTCAGTATGTCCCTCTTTTGCTTCAATGACTGGAGCTGGCATGGACTCCACAAGCTTGTGCAAAACCTGCTGATCCATGTTATCACATGGTCCTTATGGATGCAAAACTTTCTTGGCCTTTAAGTTCCCCAATACATGTTCGATGGGGTCTGACCTTTTCTACAAAGGGATTGACAGGGTCAGTGTCACACATTTGCTAAAATTTGACCAAGACATTATGCAGAATCTTCAATATTTATTCTTTATTTTAAATGTCATAATGTTTTTTAAAATAAACTTTTCAATGTGGTCTCGGACTTTTGGACCCCACTGTATATTTTAACCCCTATAATAGGATCCAATGGGATTATAGAGTATGCTCTCTGATACTCAATAAAATAGTAGCGGTAGCAGCTTTAGCGGAACCAGTGGTAGCGGTAGCAGGTATGGTGCTAGCAACGCTACATGTTACAGTGGTGGTATAGAAGTAGCTATAGTGACAGCAGCACCAGAGCAATGCTTAAAAACACACTCTACCCTCCACAACATGAAAAGGCTATTGAGTGTGGCAGACTGAGCACCCACAGCCTGTGCTCCTACAGTTGCAGCTGCTTTTGTAGCGGTAGCAGTTGTGACAATTGTGGCATCGGTAGTTGTAGCAGTAGCAGTGTCAATGGTAGTGACAACCGTCATTAACCTGTCTTCATTCTTTCTTTTTTTGTTTTCACTTTTTCTCAGAGGTGTTTCATCTGCTACTGTAAGGTACAGTAACAATTTGAGGTCGCAAAAAAAATAAAATGCTGAATAAAAAAGATGTGGTGTACAGTTTTGGAGCTCAGGACCATTTTGACAGCAGAATATGCAGTGGAAAGGTATCAGTCTCCCACGGGGTCAAGGAGGGGTCATTGGGGAGGGCAGTGGGGTCCAATAGAAGTGGAGTGAAGAGAGCAATCAAGGTCACCGAACCTTGACATCACAGATAAAGGCATTTTTCTCTCAATGCTTGACAGCATTTCCTTTCTATTTTCCACAATCGTTGGCAGCTATGGAGGCTGCTCAGAGCTCCCGTTGAAACTCCTCACTGAGAACCAGGGTTGCCAGCGTGAGGGGATTTACTAATGTAACTCTTAAAGTCTGCAGGGAGCTTTTTAGTATAGCTCAATGAATGGAAGACAGTTGTAGAGGGTTTTTTTTGTGGGGGGGGGATTTTGCCTTCGAGTTGTTTTATGGGGTTTCATTTGTGAATGGAATAATTTTGGGGATTGTAAAATGCTGGCGTTGGGCGACGCTTTCGGGCAGAGTGAATTGTGGATCTACAGTGGCGTGTGAATCTCGTGCTGGCAGCCGGGGACCTTGTAAGAATAAAGCATTGTGTGAATGGAGCCCTGGGGCCCAGGACAGGCGAAGATGTGGGAATATGAAGTCCTTGGGCACACATGAGGCATCGGGAAGAGAAAGCGGAGGAAGGTGAGCCGAGTGGAGTAGCTTACACGCACAGAGCTGTGAGCATCCCGAAACCCCAGAAGCCCTGGCACTTATTCTACACACCACTAGTCTCACTTTGCGTAATTGCACCTATAATTGGACACCAAAATACAGGCACATATTACCGGTCACCTCAAACTAACTGCTAACATATTATTTTATTTATTCCGGAATAGGTAGTGAAAGGTATGTCCTGTGAAAAATACACTATCAATTATATACACGAGAAGAATCAACTTAATACGTGTATACTTATATGGCCCCCTTTTAACCTACAGAGCCAAAAAACAGCTATTTTGTGTAAAGAAAACCCATTTTTTTTCACGATTGTTAATTTTTTTGTGAATAAGCGGCTGATCGTAGGTGTTTTGATGATACCAGCCTGGTGTACCTACAGGAAGGTTTGAATTGTCTTGGGAAACATTTTTTTTTATGAGATCACGAGATGCCACAGGGATACACAGCCCTGGTCATGGATTGCAGGGACTGTTTCTCAGAGCATTTTTGTTTGCTCTGAGCTCTTAATTACTGTTTGTATAATTATTACAGGTATTTGTATACTGCTTACATCCCATAAATGAAACCCAAATCAACAAAAACTATCTATTTTTTCAAAGCAAGTTGGTAATTTTTGGTTGATTTCACACAATACAAATTACAAACATATTTTTACACAGCTGTAAATACAAGTCTCAATACATGTTACAGTAATTAAATACTAAGTGCCAAATTGCCCAAACAACAATCAGTCTATAATCAACTATAAAAGAGAGGACCAGTAAGCTGGTGTTGAACCACAACCTAGAGAGCTAGGGGGGCCATATGTGTGGTGATGGAGCAGCCAGGGTAAGGTGCTGGGGAATGGCTGTCTCCAATGAACCCTTCCACTAACTCATTTTCACCTGCGTTCCTTAATCCAAATCATTTAAAAAATTGAATTCATGAATGCAGTTTTCAGTTCAGATAGAGCAAAAACCAAAAAAAATGTTTGTAGTTCTACCAGGCCAGGGAGTGCTTTCTCCTGGGATGGCAGGAAGGGAAACAGGAAAATGAGAGAAAAATGGAGAGAAAACGAAAAAATAACATCTCTGTAAAATAAACTGAAGAATTCCTGTGAAGTTAAAAAAATGACCCCAAGGTGGATAGATAACCTTGACTGTACGTGAGCACTTTGTCTGATAAAGCTACTTCACTTTAATGAGATTCAGATCTCACCTTCTTTCTGTCGTCAAACCAAGAGCGATGATATTTATGAGGATTTTGGGGGAAAAAACTTTCAAAAATACCATAATTCTCTCCTTCAGACTACCCACTGCAACATCTGATAAGGGTCAAAACACACACAATGGCACCATGTGTATTCAGAAACATTCAAAGGCGCAGTCTTCACTTATGGTGGTTATCAATTATGAGTACCACTTCAGACATGGTAATGCAAAAAATTACTTATAATTATGATGCAGTTTGTAAACATTTGCAATCAATTTATTAATCATTATATATGATTTGCTAATGCATTTCTAAACATTAGCAATGACACTGTCTGTGGTTGAGACAAGTTCATTTTGGTAACCATTGTTGCACTGACTTCCTGTTTCCTGTGCCAGGTCAGAGGTCACCTGGAAGGCTGATCAGAGCTCTGGATCAGTGACCAGTTGTGGTTACAAAGTCAAACTTTCCTCAAGCCACAGTCACTGTCATTTACTTATGTTCTCTAACAGATAAGCATATCATTATATAGTGCTTAATAAACAGGTTACTAATAATTAATAACAAAGTACTTATTATTGTGTGTATAAATGGGTAATTGCATATCTAGTCTAAAGTGCGACCCTAATAGATGGTCCATGCTTAAACTATTGGGTCCCTCCTGTACTGATCGTGAGTAAATCTCTAAATTTTGTAGAATTTAATTGACCGAGCTGTTGGCAAGATTTGAGCTGTAGAAACATGACTTATCAGAGGGTTTTTGAAAAGGCTTGAGCTGAAAACACATTTCACGCGAAGCCTCTGCTCCTCTCTGGGGTGAACGGGTGATTTTTCGGTGTCGGGCCGGTCTGCAGTAGTGTCCAGACCTCGTGTAGATCACGATGTTAGCACAGCCTGTCCTCTCTTGTCCTTTTTGCACTTGGTGGGTCTATATTCTGTCAGTGTATCTTTATTACCTTCCACCGTGGGCAGGTGCAGTTGTCTTTCTTTGTGTAGCTTCATTTCAGAGAGAGGTTTGGCCAACTCTCTTTTTCTCTTTTTTTTTAACTCTTTTGTATGTGTGTAGGGGGTAGGTGTTTTGCATGTGTATTTGTGTGTGTGTGTGTGTGTGCATGTGTGTGGGCATGTGTGTGTGTGTGTGTGTGTGTGTGTGTGTGTGGGCATGTGTGTTATGAGCTTGTACAGATCATGCTGCTTTTTGTTCCCAGCATGATTAGGGGCTGTCTCTACACCAGAGCCTTTCTCTCTTTACCTCCCTCCTGACTTTTCTCTCTCTACCTCTGTCTCTATAGCCCACACACACACACACACACACACACACACACACACACACACACCCCTTGCAACCCCGCAGAACAGCTCAAGAGGAGAAAAAAATGAACTGTGTTTGCAAACACTCTTTAAGTCTTGCTTCTCTTACATTATTCCTCTGTGTTGTTAAGTGACTGTGGGTAGAAGAAGTCTCCAGTCATCATTTCTCTGTGGCAGCAGAAAAACAAGTTCCCCAGCATCGGGAACACAGTGTATGAAAACACACAGACGCAGGAATAATTAAACCGTGTCCTTGACTTCCAGCCAAGGGCTTTCTACGCACCTCTGCGGATCAGGTGAATCCAAATGGAGATTTTGCCTGTTAATCACTGTGCATTAAAGGGAAATTTGAACCAAATCCATAAATCTCCCTCTCCTCAGAAGCCGTTCTGCCTGTGCCCGTACCCTAATTTTCACACTGTGCTATAATTGTAAATCTGCCTTATATTTCCAAACACCTCAGGGTGTTTTTTTTTTTTTTCCCTGGCCACATACATACACATGAATGCACAAAAAAAGAAATAACACCAGTCAAATGCTATCTAAGTTTTCAAAAGTGTAGCCCTGTAGAAAATGAGCAGTGTCAGCTCATGAGACAATAATTAAAATATAGATGGACTCAGTTAATATCTTATTGTTTAATACAGCAGACCCCTCTCAGGCCCGTGTGACAGCCTCTTCCGGAGCTCCGTGTAAAATGACCCTGTTTAATTTCACACTGCCTCATTATTAACATCTCCTCAGGGAACATCCATCCCCACTTACGAGGGAGCTTTAAGATTTCAGAATGCTTCCCGGGCCAAGTATGAAGTCATTTAAAAGCACCGCGTCAACAGCGTGCCGTGCAGGAGGGTTCTTACGGTCCCCGTGACCTTCATCATCTCCGACTGAACGCAGTCATCCCTCACCTATCCCGCGGTCCTGAGACCAGACACCAGACCCTCAGGGATGTGTCACATCAAATTATACAGAAATAAATGATATCATCAGTGTGTCACAGCACTTCTTACTGTATAATTTCATTAATTATCTCAGTTTTCATGAATAATTTAAGTTGTCAGATTTTGATATACATATATAAAAATAAAATGATAAAAAAACTAAAATTGCACTCAATTACTGAACATTAAGTTTATGGAATTTAAATCCATATAAGGCGACACATTTATTTTAGATTTTATATTATTCATCTTATTATTATACTATATATTGCTGTATATTCTGTGAAAAACCGTTCAGGATAGAAAGTTGATGGAAATGATGCTAACCAATCCAACTTTTATACAAAATTATCTAATATAAAATATGCATAATGTTAAAATAATTGAATTAATTTGGTACAATTATTCAAACTTTGATACAACTTTATTTTGCACAGTAATGAAATAGTTGGACACACACACACACACACACACACACACACACACACACACACACACACACACACACACACACACACACACACACACACACACAGAAATGAGCAACAGAATACTAACTAAAACGCTGGCCTTGTCAAACAAAATGGCTTCATAGCTAAAATACTCAAACACAGTGTAAGCAGATTAATCCAGTCCCTCACTATGTGATGCTCTTTTTTTCATTGTTCAAAGTGTCACCCTTTACATTCAGATATTTGTGTTTATACACTTTTTCTGTGCATAATATCTAACCAATCGAACAGTTTGTCATATTAGCAGCCAGCTGCTTAAGATCAATACTTTACAAAAATCATGAGAAAGCATCGGATGACGATAAGCAAAAATATCATATCCACTTTTAAATCTACTTTTTTGAGAATCCAGTTTGTGTTCTTTCAGACCATAAACATTCTTCACACTTGGCTGATGGCATTGCCAGGGATGTCGTTTCAAACGATTGGAGGCGGTTAATTCAGCGAGGTAAGGACGTGACATCTGAGGGATGAACGTGATTACATTCTCTGGCTATGGGTGTGTTTGAGTCTTCTGCACACAAAAAAAAAGGCCCAACAAAAAAAGCAAGGGTTCTGGCCTTTTTATTGCTAGATTTTGGAATGTTTTATGGTTGTCATGGAGACTGCTCTCACTCTGAAAACGTCTGTTCTTATAAATGCCATGTACAGATCATTTAGAATAACCCATCTTCATCCATTATGGCTGGCCTCTGACCCCTTTCCTGCTGTGCTACCTCGTATTTTACAGAGACATCCACACAGGGGACATGACCAGAGTGATTTAATCTTGTCGAATGTAAACTTGGTTAAATATTGGATTTAATTTTCATCAATTCACGTTTCAAACGTTGTATTGTATCTGTATCTGTATTTTATTTATTTATTTTTTTTTAGAAGATGTCCAATCCTTAAGCAGTCTAATGTACCATAACAAACAGTTTAGCACAAAAACACAACCAGAAAACTCAATTGCAAAGCAAGTGGCAAAAAAAAAAAAAAATTACATATATCATTTTATATATTTTCCTCTTATTTTGCAATTCAGTGTCCACTAAAGCTAAGAGCAAATCTGTCTCAGGGCCAGAGAGAGTGCAATCTCATTTCTCAATTTTGACTTGCTTTAGCATCCATTTCCCCCATTCCCACTCCTGAGAATCAGTGAATTGATGCTTTGTTTCAGACTCTGTGTCGGAGGTCTGTATTCTTAGGAATGAATGCGTTTTACAGTAATGCTCTTTCATAACAATTCAGCTGAAACAAGCGGTTAGCTCTTCTGAATTGCTCCTCTCTGCTTAGATTCTACAATATGCTGTGCTAGACTGAGAGAAGAGAGAGAGAGAGAGAGAGAGAGAGAGAGAGAAAGAAAGAGAGAGATTGAGAGGGGGACTAGGGGAGAAAGAAGAAGAGAAAGGATTAACTGAATTGGATTCTTAAAGGAGTTTGATATAGACTGAATTAAAAATGTATATTTTTATAGATCTCTGATTATATAGTTTCATTACAAAGCACTGTATATGTATAGAGTATGGTCGCTTCCTCCAGTGGACTGTCATCTCCTGCTTTGCTCTGTGTGAGTGTTGGGGTGGTCCAGGGAGATACAGACATCTTTCAGGGAAGGCTTCAGAAGACAGAATCTGAAATACAGACTGTGCTCTTGTACGTGCTGCCTTTGGGGAATCCAGCCCATGTCTCCAGCTACAAAAACATGACATTTTTTGGAAAGAAATAGCACCCCTGATTTCAATTCTCGTGCTCTGTGGGAGGCAGCAGACTGTTTTATTGAAGGCTGTTTTACATGTTTCTGTAATCTCTGAAGAACAAGAGTCAAGACTGGGGGACAATGTAATATGCACTGCATGGTACAGAATGCCAGAATCTTCAGCCTTCCCCTGAAACTGAAATATGGCTTTGTGATGTCATCATGAAAAAGACATTCAGGAACTAAAATATAGCGATGAGTAAACTGTCATTATCAAAAATGTCACAACAATAAAACTACTGTATTTCGTTTCAATACTTATCTTAAACTGAATCTCCCTCATTGATTTGGGGGACCCTGGACTCCTGATCCACCTTCAGCTACATGTCACTTCCTGTAGCTTGACAATGCCATGGCATAAAGGTCCAAGTCTAAAGCGTGAGTGAATGGTTGAGTATTTTGCTTAAAGGAGTCCATTCTAATTCACATATTAAAGGTCTGAATCTAAAGTATGAGTGACAGGTTGAGTATTTTGCTCATTGGAGTCCATGCTAATTCACATATTAAAGGTCTGAGCCAGAGCATGATGGCAGGTTGAGTATTTTGCTCATAGGAGTCCATGCTAATTCACACGTGCGATGGCGTGTGTTCTTGCATGTGCTGCAGATGGGGTGTCTCAATTTCTCAAAAATCTGAAATAGAATCATTACCCAAAGGCCCAGCTGTGCTCGTGAATGAGCTCAGTACAAGAGTCACCTCCTGCTTCAGAATAACTCCATGACAACATCCTGCTGTGGCTTGTGATGGAAGGGAAGGAGGCAGAGTACCCCAATATCTTTTCATATATTTCTGGACCGGGAACATTTATGAAGATGTGCATTCGCTGAACATGTCTGTCATTAATTCCATGCCCAGAGCTTTATGAAGTCTGTAAACCGAACGATTCTCCCTGCATTAAGTCCATTAAGTCTTAGAGGATTTTGTTTGACGATATTAGTCTGAAAGTTAAAATCTAAATGTTTTTAAGGTTATGGTGCATATCGATAAAACTAAATTCAAAACTGGTGATTCAGAATACTGTCTAGCATATCAGAAATGTGAACCAAAGAATACTGACCCTTTTTCACTGGAGTCTTTTAGAAAGCAATGCTGGCTCTTTCTCTGCGCTCCCTGTCTTGTCTTATAACCCTCAAAGCTTGACACCAGCTCTCTGTATCAGGACTGAGGGGCCGTTAGCAGTTTCCTGAACACGTCTGAGGAAGATGATCGATCTCTCAGTCTTGGGCTCCTTCCCATGGAGCTGCCTGCCAAGGTCAGTCACTGACCCCTCTGACTTCCTGGATGAAGGAAAAATAAAAGAGCACTAAGCTGGCATCTGTCTTCTGCTGACCACTGTAAGGGTACGAGTTTTTAACAAAAACAAGTCAAGTGCAATTATTGTTTTCAGGTAATTGTTTAAAAATAGGGTACAGAATCTGAGGCAGTGAGGTTGCAGATTGTTAATTCCTTTGGAAAAAAAAATGCATTTTGGTGTTTAAAATGTATGCCCAAGTCTACCTAATTCTGGCATTTCATATACCATGGTCCATTGCAAAGATAGCATCAGGAGAATGAAATGTTTTGCTAACAGGTGAACCATCTTGTTGTATAGAATCTTTGGCGAGGGTCTCTGTGGTTGGGCTGATGAGTTTTGTTTGGGTGGATGAAAAACGATGGGGAACTGAAAAGGAGGAACAGTCGGTAATAGAAGTGGCTGCGCCTGCGGTTTTGATTTGGATTCCACGCGTGTTCGGAATCTCTGACGCGCTCATCAGTTAAGGTTAATGAGCTCACTCTGAGCAGCCATTTCTGCTGCGAGGGGAAAATGACAGTGCTCCTTCGCCGCGTTTTGATCGTCGTCGCTGCATCTCTGTTCTGCTGCTGGGAGCTCATGTTTACCTTCCGGAACTCATTTTGATGCGGGTTTTCTCTGAGATCTTTCCTTTTGAGCCCTCCACATTGTTGTCTAAGGTCATGAGTGGGCGTCGCTGCAAGCTGTTACCCTTTTGGTAAAAAGTATGGCTTTGGCTGCGATGTACTACTGAGCCAGCTATTCTAAAAATCATGTGTGTGCTTGCACATACACACGTGCGCACACAGACACCATATATCATATTGTAGTATGTCATTGGAATGCATCAGTAAGGTTGGCAGAGAGTTAAGTCTCTGCAATGCAAAACAAATGTCTAATTCTCCTGTTCGGCTGAGAGACTCTGTCTTTGTCACAGAGTTGAATTTATGACTTCATTGCCCTTCGTCTCTGATATTCAATAACACACATTTCTCTCTCTCTTTCTCTCTCTCGCTCTCTCTCTCTCTCTCTCTCTGTCTCCCTCCCTCCCCTTTTATCAGCTCTCTCTGAACACTGCCAGAAAAGTAAAGCTCACCAAAGGCAATTTACATCATGCTCTATGGCTTTCACTGTCTCAGGTCATACACTGTCAGCCTGTGTGCAAAGTAGGAAAATAATCCACAGAATGATCATTTAGTTTTGTGGGGATACTATTCAATTTTTTTTTCCGTAGAATATAGTGGAAAAGTAAAATATATAATATGACCTCTGTGTGGTGTGTGCTGTGTCTCATGTGTGTTTTTGTGTATATCTGTTTGTGTGTGTGGATGTGTGTCCATGTGAATGTGCACATGTTTGTGTTTACGTGTGTCTGGGGTTTTATGGGATTGTTTATGTGTCTGTATAGCTCACATAGAAAAACAGAATCCCAGTGCATTGTCCCTCCAACTCTCATATGACCATTTTGCAGTTATCTTTTTTTTTTTTTTGCATTCATGGCATACGGTTGGCTATTTGTCCCAGACAGCCTCATACTGACACAGACAGAGATTGATTGAAATGCATTCTGTGACACAATATTTTTTCCAGTCTGGTTTTTGCACAAATTAAGCATGGAAATACATGTTTTCCAGTATTTGGGATCCAGAACCTAATTAAAGGAAAGTGTGTCATTCACAGAATTAGCTAAAATCTCCCCAAGCCTTTTGACAGATGGATAATGGCATTAATTGAAATGAATTGAATTTGTAGCTCAATCGGCTTTCGCGCCCACTGAAAGGCATTTAATGCATTCAAATTAGTCTTAGAATTAAACACGGCCTTTCGGTCCAACAAAAGGACTGAAACGCATTTGGATAAGGTGCTGTGTAAATCGCAGATGCTCAGGGTGGCGCGGCCTGTTTTCCTATTGTTTAACTTCCATTAATCATGCACAGGGTGAACCATTAAAAAGTCATCACAACTTTTTTTCCCCACATCTGAATGTGAAATTCTGGGATCATCTGCTCCTAATGTCTGGACTAATAAATTACAAGAATTTGCACATAATGAGTTCTGTCTAATTAGGTCTTCATAAACAACTCTGCGATTTTATGGACTGTTCAAAGACAGCGATCGCAGGATACAATGTCAAAGGAAAATAATGTGAGATGGAAAGCAGTGAGGAAGTTGCGGGGGGGGGTGTGTGTGCAGCGGGGCGATCTACTGGGTTTTTAATAACATTAGTGTAATAGGTCTGAACTTGTACCCTTTTTTGGTGGAGGAGGAGATCGTTATTCAGGGTCAGCGGTTTTGTGTTTTTCTTTGCCTCTTAAAAAAGTCTGTGGACGAGAGATGAACAGAGAGTCTGCAGGGGTGGAGCCGAGCAGACTGGCCATTATGACACGTTGAGAGGGCTGGCCATTATGACACGTTAAGGGGGTTGGCCATTAAGACACGTTGTGAGGGCTGGCCTTTATGACACGTTTAGAGGGTGGTGGTGCAGTGGACCTTGAACAGTTAACTCCTACTGTTTCCTGATCATATCCAGCAGTTTCTCCCTGGCAGTACGGAGAGCTCTGGAGCCTGTCTGACTCCTGACTTTAGCCCTACTATTTAAACAGAATATCCATAGGCCAGGCTTGTTAATTCTCTCTAATTACATGTATTGAACATTAACATCTTTATGTATTTCATTTGAGACATTTGAGGTTTTTTTCAGCTTCTCTTTTGTGTGATTTGCACCTTTTGTACCACCTGCAAATCAACCTGTGCCTCTGCCATTTTTATCACAGTTTATTAATACAATTAATTTAGGATGTTTTTTTGGAAATTTGTAACAAAATGCATGCTGTTTTCTCTGGACCATTCATGATTAAATGAAAGATGAATGGTGGAAGCATAGGGTACTTTGCAGTAGCACAGAGGTATGAGTTCTATAGAAGTGAAAAAATCCATATCATGTATGAACTGGCCAACGAAACTAAAAAAGGACAATGTACAATCTACAGTTCCACAATCACAGTGATTCTTTATTCAGCCTCACATTTACTTTGGATCACTGATGGACTTTTACCCCCATTTTGTTGCAGAATAAGTTTTTCCTGTAGAAGATGCTCTGGGGGATGGAGTGTTCTGTTCCACAGTGCACTTTAGTGATAATTTCCACAAGTGCATATGTCCTTTATAGCAGTGTTTCTGCAGTGTGATCCTAATGGGGCAGGCATGGCAGAGTGCAGCCCATGATACTCAGTAATTTGTCCGCAGCAGATGGACGTTATGGATGAACCATGTTTTTGCCCTGGAATACAGATGACGCTTTCTGGCCTGGACGAGCAGCGCTTTCCTTCTCCAGCAGCGCTTGTAACCCTACTGAAAAAGGTTTGTCCCGGCTTTTGGCTAAAAGTACTTCCACTCCTCTGTTCAAACAGCTGTTAGTTATGCAGCCCATTGCTTACAGGTATTAATGACGGCCAGAATCAAACATCATTCAGTAACTCCTCTTTAATTGTTAGGACAGGAAGACTGCTGTGGTTGATGGTAAACAGTGTAACACAGCGGAGAGTGACCTTGGATAGCAGAGTACCAGGCACTGTCCGTGATTTATTCAAAGTTTACCAGTGTATAAAGACTTAAAATGCGCTGAATAGGTATTTGACCCAGGTCCAATCAGCACTGCTAGGCTAAACACTGGACACTGCATCTGAATGCTGTACTAACCCTTAGTCACTAGGCCCTTTGTCTGCACTACTACAGCCAGACAACAGGAGGTGCTGTGCTGTGCTTTCTCTGGGACACTTTTGCTTGAACAGTCCATACAGACCCTACACTGCAGCCTTCCCATAAAACATTGTCATGTGGCCGATAGCACAGCACCAGAGAACTTTTGATGGCACGTATCAAAGTCATTTCAATTATAGACTGTCTGTGCAGCTGGCCTAAGCTTGAACACATCACCTTCACAGCCAGATAGTCTGCAAACAGAGGCTGCGCAGCCACACAAAGAAGAGTCTACACTGCCAAACAATTTGCAAAGTACCCTGCACATTATTACAGTACAAAAACATTTTTCCCCACAGGCACTTACCACAACTGTTAATGTATGTGTTTTACAGAACTGTGTTTGTTATTTGGATTCCATTGTGCTTGTTATTTAATACATGCACTTCCTGTAAGTCACTTTAAATTAAAAGCATCTGCTAAGTGAACACACTGTAGGCAGTAAATGTCATTGTTAAAGTCCACTTAGCAGGTTCCCGATTGGTAATCTGGGCTCCAGACAAGATTAGGTTTATTTTGGCATGAGCTGCCTGATTGGCCATCAGATTTCTGAGGATGGATCTGATTGGGTAGGGTAGGTTCTGAAACATGTCACTTCCAACTGGACTTCTGCCTACACAATATGGTAATTAGACAGTCGTAGTAAATTAGACAGTAACAATTAAAAAGCAGACTGACTCAAATCCACACAACATGCATTCATTTCTATGGTAGCCTGATGGAATCACAAAGGGTGCCAGTGATTCCTGCAGAACCTCATACAACAGTGTGCGCTTACCAAGATAATGAAACACAATGAGCAATATTACCAAGCACCCTGTCATATAAATTATTGCAAAAGCCTACAGTAATGTTGGATCTATTTAGAAAATGTGACAAAAGTCTGTTCCCAGTGTACACAATCTACTGTGACTTCCTCTGCTGCCAAGGGCGGACGCATAATGGCAATCTGGACATCAGACTGAGTCTGTTTTTTTCGTTTTTTTTTTTTGGTTTGGGTTTTGTCTTTGTCCCAAGGAAAGGTCGTATTAGGCGGTGACCTGAATGGATAGTGGGGTTCTCTGACGTGCTTCCAGACTAATGTAGAGCAGGTCTCGTTTATTTATTTATTTTATTTTTTTTTTCTGCTGAATCCAGCGGGGTCTGGCTGGGCGCGGGGCCATCTGTGCTGGCTGTCTGCACGCCTCCCGTCCCGTCAGGGGACAGACGCTGCCTCGCCAAAAGAACAGCGCCTTTTGTGTTTACAATGATGCGTCTCCTGACACCACCGAGCCGACGGGACGGCTGGCACGGACGGAGCGATGGCTCGCGATTCTTATCTGCGCCACTGAAACGTGCCGCGCGCTCTCCAGACCTCGCCTGATATTTATTTATTTTCCTTGTTGTTGTTGGCAGGAGTGGAACACGATTAATCCATTTATGTATTTTTTTTTTGTTTTTCAAATGCACTTGACAGTGTTGTGTCTTTGTGCGCCTCACAATACGCCACTCCTCATTTTGTGTGTGTGTGGATTTCTGCTGTGTGCTGGATAATGCTGTGAATTTCTATTGGGACAGAAGAGCATACATTACAGCAGCAGCAAGAGGAACTATTCTTCCCTTGCTTCCTGGTCTGCTGCTTTTGTTAATGATAATGTCCTTAACCCCAGATTATCGCTGCATTTGTGTGCTCATGTGTTATGCCCTGTGCCATATGATTGTGCCACAATCATAGATTCCCCAGTTTTTGCTGTGTTTGATATATTTTTATTTTAAGAACTCGAAGCCCTGAGGTCAGGGGTTCGAATCCTGGTCTCACCATTGCCGTGCTATGGCCAGAGGTCCACATTAGCGAGACAACGATTGGCCCAGCCTCTCCAAGGATGATGGGGGTAGCCAGGAAGCCGGCCAAGTTTGTTGGTCTCATCACTATAGCATCCTCTCTGGTCATGCTGGCAGCACGAACTGAGGGTACACTGACTACGTCATCCTCCAATGTCATAGGCAGTGTATGATTTGTGGTGTGGCTGCAGTGTGTATAGAAGCGAGAATTGTCACGTGAATTGGAGGAGACATGTGCTCGACCTCTCCTCCCAAGGCCAGCAGAGTGGGTGCTGCGGTGTTGTCAACAAGTTAAGTTTGGTTGAGTTTGGGTTGGGAAAAATCGGGAATATACATTTAAATTAACTGCAAAGTAAGTGAATGCAAGCAAATCTATTGTAGAAATGAAAAAGACAGTTACAATTGTTTGGCAATACAGTAAGCATACTCAGAAAAATGTTCAATGTGATGTGTCCTCAAACATAGTGAGACTTTAAGAAGCCCCAGCGCCCATCACACACATCCATGAGATGCAGTAATGGCCTCTATTATACATGCCATTATAACATGAGTCCGGCTCATGTCTTGTGTCACACCGGTGCAAAGTGGAGAGTACTACATTATCTGGCTCTTGCGAGTAGAGCACATATGTTAGTGGCTGTAAAAATTTCCTGGATAATTGGTTCATGTTAAATAACACTACATGAAAATGGTTATAAATGATCATTAATCATTTCACCGTACACTCTATAAATACTGTCTGCTGCAGAAGTTCTGTGGGGGGTGATGGGGGAGCCCAGAGCGTGGAATTCTGCTTCATCACAGAGCTCTGTACTCCGGTGGAATTCTGCTTCATCACAGAGCTCTGTACTCCGGTGGAATTCTGCTTCATCACAGAGCTCTGTACTCCGGTGGAATTCTGCTTCATCACAGAGCTCTGTACTCCGGTGGAATTCTGCTTCATCACAGAGCTCTGTACACAGACTCCAGAGGAATTCTGCTTCATCACAGAGCTCTGTACTCCGGTGGAATTCTGCTTCATCACAGAGCTCTGTACTCCGGTGGAATTCTGCTTCATCACAGAGCTCTGTACTCCGGTGGAATTCTGCTTCATCACAGAGCTCTGTACTCCGGTGGAATTCTGCTTCATCACAGAGCTCTGTACTCCAGAGGAATTCTGCTTCATCACAGAGCTCTGTACTCCGGTGCTTCATCACAGAATTCTGAATTCTTTATCACAGAGCTCTGTGGAATTCTGCTTCTCCGCTCTGTGGAATTCTGCTTCATCACAGAGCTCTGTACTCCGGTGGAATTCTTCTTCATCACAGAGCTCTGTACTCCGGTGGAATTCTGCTTCATCACAGAGCTCTGTACTCCAGAGGCCTGACGGGGCTTCATCCCTACTGATGCTTCATTTGCATTCCCAATTTAAAGCTGCAGGAGGGAGGAATTTTTATATTAAAGCATGACTTTTCATCATAATCAGGTAACTAGCTGCCGATGGAACGCTATGTGAACATATACTGTCCACACACGGTGCGCTCGGCTCTGAGTTTGCCTTTGTAAAAGGGAAGGACTTTGGCTTCGAGATAACTAGCTAATCACCAAGACCACACCAGAGAGAGGCTGTCCTGTCAATCAAATAAAGCCTTTTACATGATTTGGTACGACCAACTCCAGCTAAGAGTCATGACTGCCGCTGTGGAGCTGGTTTTTTTTTTTTTTTTTTGTTTTTGTTTTTCAGGTCCTTTTGCTTTTGTTTTCATTGCTCTTGTGTGTCGGCCCTGTGTTTGTGTGTTTCTCTGCCTGTCAGGTTAATTGCCGATCTGTTTCACCTGCTCTCTTGTTCACCTGTGTCTCATTTGCTCGTTTAGTCCTGTGTATTTACACCCTGGCTATGTTTCAAATTGCATGCTTGTGTATTTGTTAGTCCATACTTCCAAGTACACTAGCTAGTATGTACTATTTAGTATGCAAATACACAGAGAGGTTGAAATTCATTAATTCAGGTTGGATTTGTACTAACATGAAATATCTCTCCTGACCTTTGGGAGAAATTCATCCTGTAATGGTTTGACTCGTAGCAGTGACTGAAATAATAGTTGACTGCTAACTAGCGATGTTATTGCAGAAAAAAATGTTGCTCAGTTCATATTTTTTGTGAACAGTTGCTGGTGTAGTTTTACTTATAAACTTTAAATTCTTCTTCTCTGTCAATTCTAAGAATGCAATGACCACTGGGAAGGAATAGTATGGTCAGATTTACACTACATTTTTCGGTCCTCCTGAGCTTGCGAAGAGAACTTCTGGGGAATTCTATGTGTACTTGCTTGGATGCATACTTGAGTTTGGGAACACACTTTATCAAGTGACCATTAACTTCTGTATTTGAAATGTGTACTAACTATTATGCAGGTGTGAGATTTGGGACACTGCCCCTGTTTGTTCTCTTTCGTTGCCACTTCATCTCAGTGAGTTTGTTCCTGTTTCGCTAACTGCCTTTTCTCTGTGTTTTGCCTGCCTTTATGTGTGATTCTTGTCTGCTTGTGTGACCTCGTCTGGTTTAGACCCATTGCCTGACTGTCTTCAGCTTTGCTATTGGACATTCATCTGGTACCTTTGGCGTGTCCTCCTGGTTTTTGACCCTGCCTGTCCACGACTTTGATTTTTGTCTTTTGCGGCTGCTTAATAAACTTGAGCTTATTATTCATCTCTGTCTGCATCTGACCCCCTGCCTGATTTTTGAGACTAAGGGGAGAGAGTACCGCTGTTAGGGGGTTTCCATTCATTCCATTCATTCTATCATCGCGAACCATCGATAAGAGTCCTTTTCCTATTCTGTCTGTTGTTCGTTCATCCATGATGAGACTGTGGAATTGTTTTTATTTATGAGTAATAATAACTGGCAGCCTCATGATATACAGCAGAGGTTTATGCAAATGCAACATTATGCCGAACAAATTACTGTATATGGCAGAGTCGTATGCAAATGTGGCTTGGTAACAAACAGATGTTTCATGAACGCAACCAGAAAACAGAAAGCATGACTCTTACATTTCCTGGGACTACTATATTGTAACAGCCCGTTATTGTGGGATTACTAAAGTTAACAAACTATAGATAAAAGTAACAGGAAAGAATGAGTGAAAGTGTAGGTGTGCATGTCAAAGTTTAACAGGTGTTACTATATCTGTAGGGTACAGTATGGGCTCAGGCAGGAGAGAAATAAACCAAAGTTTATTAAAGACAAACATAAAGTCCAAAGCCAAAAAAAGTTTATCAAAGTCAGGCACAGGTCAAACCGGGAAGTCACAGAAAACAGCACCAAGCACAATCCAAAAACGAGGTAGGGAAAACAGGCAAAGTCGTAACTGGGCAGACACAGCAATCAGAGTGAAATCAGGATCCAAAAGATCAGTAAAACAGGCAAAAGTCGGGACGGGACAGGACAGAGAACAGGTGAGCTGATGGGCAGGTGAAACAGATCAGACACTAACTAATTCAATAAAACAATCAAGTGGTAACAAGGGGGCGGGACAAAGACATGAGGGAAACAAACAAGCACATGGCACAGACGGGGGAAAACAAGGAAACACAAAATGAAAAAAACAAAACAGAACTAATAATCCTTACTTACTTAATCCTTAGTTTTGAAAGAAACAACCCCAAAAAACTCAATCCTCTTTTTTGTATTCATAACAGACAAGCATCATATTATTTTATCTGAGTGACAGACTAGGGGGCTCTCTTCTGCTGCATTGTGAGCACACATTATTTCGCATGAACATGCTGCCAATTACCATTTTAATGTGAATGCAAATACAAGTTATTACTTTTAGTTAATAAGCCACTCTCCTGTTGAATGCTATTCATCTTTTTTATTGTTGTTTCAATCAGAGAAGGTTCGCTATTCAGCCTCTTGCCTGATCTCGGCTCTCTGTAAGCAGAGGAAGAAACGGATGAATTTTCTTTACGCCTTACGTTAACTTCCACTCGTGGCCATGTGTCATTTTTATTTCCAGCTTTTAATAATCTGATCCTAATTAAATTGGAAAAAGTGCGTTTCCACAGGCAGTTAGGCATTGTGGGATGGTGCGGGTTAAGTGGCTCTCTTCCAAGCATTCTGGGATGGATTCTAATTCTGATCTTAAACACATCTCATCCCTTTAGATCTTATGGCTTGTCAGTGACACTCAGAGGCCCATGTAGCCTCCTTTTCCTGGGTAGAAACGTCCTAAATGATCCAGTGGAAAATGTCACTGGCGGCTTGCTCAGCCATGCACTGGCTCTAAGGAGGAGACAACAGCAACAACAACAAAAAGAGATATTACGGTTTCCTACCTGTGACTGAATCACTTGGCACATAATGGAAATAAAATCTGCACCTTTTTTTTGTTATGTGGCTGTTAGCCCACTGAGAATATGCTGGAGTACAGAATTCACATTTAGGCAGATGAAATTGCAAACATCAAAAGACGGAGCATCATCTTCTGATAATGCATAAAACAGCATAGCAATTGCAATGTTTCTCATATCCTTCTGTCTCTTCACCCTGTTTATATGGGGGGTGGGTGTGGGGGGTGGTGAGGGGGTGGGGGCTGTCAGGATAAATGAACCAATCATCATTGGTAGGCAGACGAATGCAAAGCAGATCGATACAGATTGGACATACCGGAGCTGATCATTGCCTTTCTGTCAGCAGATTTCCTGAGTGTCCCCTCCGCTCGCGGCCGAGAGCTAAGGACTATCCAAGGGTTATATTAGACGCGCTGCCTTCTCCTCGTTCCAGAGAGAGAACTCATTTCCTGAGAGCAGCGATCGTTGTAGCTTTCATCTCATTAACTTCCTCCTTGTACTGTTGCTACCGGTTACCCATCCCTCATCAGGATCGCTGAGTCACCTGCCAAAAAAACAAAGCAAGAAAAAAAAAAAAACACCTGTTTATTGTCCTCCAAGTCACCTGTCCTACCTCGAATAAACTGTCATTCCTGTTAGTCACATGTCAACACCCTCACCCCTCAATATGTCATCTGACATCTTACCCAAAGGCATCTGGGATAGTACTAATGACACCTGGCTCTGTTTCCAAGTGAGTTGGCCCATCCCCACCTTGTCAACAGGCACCGCCCCCAAGTCACCTCTGCCACCGACTGCTTTTGTTGCCCTCAGTAACAGAACCGGCAGCTGAATTTCCAAACCACTAACAGGAAGTCCTTTCTTGTCTCCTGTCAACCAGATAAAATAACCTGAAATAACCTCCAAATTTGCCAAGCGTAGCGGGTACGGTGTAAATGGTGATCCGTTTCTGCAGTGTAAAACACATCATCGCCTTAATTAACTGTGTCATTTCAGACCCATTACTTTCATTGTTTAAAATGATATGCTGATGGTAGACTCTAGAATGCATGAGGAAGACAGTTGTCCCCTAATTATTGTGCAAACCACGTGTCAATGTTGTTTAGGCTCCTCTTGTTTAATTTTCACTGGATAAAATTATACATTTTCCATCCAGCTAAAAGGATTCTGTTTGCTGTTGTCATGTAACTTTTCACCGCCTCACCTCTTTTTTTTTCTCTGCGAGTCATAATTACCTTCCTTCAGATATCAGGCTGTAAAAGCAAAATATTGTTCAGTTTTTAAGAGCTTCTTTCATCATCCGAGCCCACAACATTTTCCATGATTTCCCAGACAGGCTGCCTGTCTGAAACACATTCACGGTGTGAGCTGCGTTTTCAGATGGAAATAAAGGATGTACAAAAAAAAGTAGTGCAAGTTGGAGTCATTGTGTTTGATTTTGAGATTCAGCTGTGTGATGCACATCATTAACATGGCAATAGAGGCTACAGCCTTCTAGAGACTGCGTAGGCTCGGCAAGGTTCCATCCATCTGCGCAGGCTGCGTTTGCAGACTGTCCATCTGCGCAGACTAACGGAACAGGCTCTCATATGAGTCACTGAAAGGTCCCAAGTGGATCAGAGCACTTGATGGTAAAGCCTCTCCATTAAGACTACCTACATGTTCACCATTTACCAGCAGTATGGAGACAATCCAGCACAGTTTCCAGGGAGCCACGAGTGATCATGTGACTGGCTGGTTGGGGAGGGATAAATGAATGTGAATATACTGATGCAAACAGTCTAAACCTTTTTGTGTGGTTTAGAACTACGCTACATTTCTATGCACAAACCCTATTAAGTAAATGCTACTGAATCTGAACAGTGCACATTTATGTGGTTGGTTTTTGTCAACATATCTTTTTTTCACTTATTATTGATTGTAACAATACTACAAAGCCCTGTGAAAAAATACTCCAAAGCCCTGGCTTTGTTCTGAAGCAGGCCCATCTTTCCATTTCTACCCAACTCAGTGCTCATCAACCATCATAAGAAAGTTACCCTTGCTGCCAAGGTTCTCCTCTCTGTCCTTGAGTTTGTACATTATTGCAGTCTGAAGGCAAAGAGTGAATGAGACTTCCTGGCTATTTTTTGTCAGTTCTGCTGGTTATATAACAGTGCTGTGATTGGCTGCAGCTCCCACCTCATCACAAGGTTGTTGGTACACATCTGTCTTGTTTGATGGCATGACATGACATGTTTCTGACCAATCAGAGAAGAGCATTTGGAAATCCACTCATCACTTCAGGTTTTCTCTCCCCAGTATGGTTTGCAGCTGTCAGGTTTTATGTTCACAGGAACAGATATTGTCTGAGAGACTTTTTATGAGAATAACATAGCTATTTTATTTATTTCATTTTTTGTTGCAGCAATATGTTAACTTTGCACAGCTGAGAATATGCTTTTCACTTTGTAGCAAGTAGCAACACCTCTGTGATTCATGGAAGCACACCTTTTTAATTTGTTTTGCTGGTACCGCTTTCACACTTTGACTAAGAGCAGAGAAATTCTCATCACTTGAAATCTGAATGTAGCATTCATGAGGACACAGACTTCCCTGAACCGAATGGCAAAGCGGGATTTGGGACCAATTAAACAACCTGTTCTCTCCATGCCTGTGACAGTTAGAGATGATTTCAGATTTGCTATTTGAATCATTACATTAAAGACTCAGCATGTTCCTCTTTATTGCATTTCCGAAATAATAGCATTATAATAGGCAGACAGCTCTTATGTTTGGAATAGTTTAAATATGCTCTGTGGTCTGTTATACACTCAGCAGCACTAACTCAGAGAGAACCAAACTATGGCTGGACTTCTGGTGGTAACAGCAACCTGTCAATAGCATTTGAGTGTGGACTGTGCTAAGAACTTGCGGACCATGTTTCATTTCATGCTTAAGCTCCCATTGTAGGTGTTGTATTCTCATTGGATGAAGTCCCCCACTTCGCCCATTCCCCTGAAAGTCATTATGATGTAATAATGATCAAAGACATCCATTATGACCAAAGGCATCCATTATGACTGCCCCCCTCCTTTTCTTTTGTTCTGGAAAGATCCATCACGTCTTCAATAAAATCTTTGCATTTCATTGGCCTCTCTGGCCGTCCCCTGGAACGGGGCCAAGGTTTCCGTGTCCCATGAGATGTATTACGCTGATTTGAAATTATTTGCCCGACTTGATTAAGAAAAGGCACTGAATGTTTCAGGCCCAGCATAAAATATATGAGTTTATTAGCCTGTTATTTATACTCTCTTTAATGCCAAATATGAACTGGACCAGTGCACAGGCTTGGTGGGTAGTTTATTCCATGTAATTGGATTGTAGCTCTGGTGTTGTGCATGTGTTGAGCTATACACTCTGTTGTTCCAGATGCACGCTCTGCTGCTATTGAAAAAAAACAAAACAAACAAACATTGCAATACTTTTTCCTTTTTTTCTCATGCAAAAACCTCCGGTAAGAATCAGGACCATGCATGCGGTCTGCTCCTCTGTCCTAAGGGTCAACAAAGTGAGAAATCTCTCTGTTAGCTGGGGCAGTTGGTCTCTGCTCTGAGAAGTGGAGTAAATAAGATAAGGGTTAAATGATTGGAGACTGGGTGAATGCTGTATGCTAAGGCTTTGTTGTGTTTGATCAAATGATACATGAAAATGTTCTATGCATGATTAGCATATCTAGGGGAGGCTGGATAGGGCCTGCCAATATAAATGCCATAATTAAAATTGTATGCCTCATGTTCTGTAAACATGTAATAACATGCATATTAAACATGCACAACATACACAAACAGCATTTATAAACATCATGTTTTATCCAACATGTATGAGCAGAAATGTATAAACTGCTTATGCAAACATTATTAACATATGAGCAGTGTAAACAAATATATGCATACGTGTGCGCAGCTTGCATACAGAATACATAACAAGCATGTATGCAGCATCTCCCTCTGTTTGCTATCCAGTTATGCTGGTGTGGTGCTTTGTCAGATGTTGTAATTATGCTGTGGGTATTTACTGCCAGTCTGGTATACATTTCCTTTATTGAACATTTTCAGCCGATCTTTACAAGCTCAGAGCTTGGTGACTGCTTGTTTGACTCGCTGATTTCAGACCCTAATGCACCCTTTACAAATAGCTACTGAGTGTGCTGGGGAATGAAAGAGGAGGGAGGGAGGAGGGAGGGAGGGAGAGAAAGACAGAAGGACACAAAGAAAGACAGAAAGAGGTACAGACTGAGAAAAGAGAGAGACGGAGAGAGGAAGACAGAAAAACTCAAAGGAAAGGAGGGAGAAAGAGAAAGCGAGAGATTGTATACTGAAGGGGAATGTTGAGAGCAAAGCTCATCAGATTCTTTTGATGTGCTTCCTACAATAATTCTGTCTGTCTGCTGCAGGAGAATAAACATGTCAGCTTGTGTGTGAGTGGGGTCCAGTTCGGCCTGATTAAGAGCAGTGAGCTGCTGTCTGCGGGCCCTCACTGCAGTTAAGATGTGCCTGACATGCATGTCAGATCTAAAAGTACACATAAAAGCACACGTTCTCCCTTCAATTACGCCACCGTTTGTCCAGCAGCCTGGGTTTCAATGGGGCCGAACAGCCTGCTAGCTGATAGTGAAGTAACTCATTTGTTAGCGATGAAAGCAATTTCATGGCCTCAAAGTTCAGGCTCATTCTTCCATGTAATGCTTTCTACCATTTAAAAAAGAAAAAAGGGCGCTAAAAGAAGCTTGTGTGTTTGGGATACCCGATCAAAGGTCCATGTTTGTGCAGTGCTCTTTATCGACTCACCGAACTGTCTGTTGCTTAAGCCTGTGTCTAAGCTGTTCATGTCTACGGCCCCACTTGACTCATCCGCCTGTTTCTCAGCTGATATGCCACAGCCTGGAGTTTGAAAATGGTGCTGCACTTTGACCCCGGCCTCAACACTGTCAGTCAAAGCATGAGCATCATAAAATAAAATCTTCTCCTAAAAAAAAAAAGAAATATGGGATATGTCCTGTTATTTAGGTAGTCCTGTTCATGCAACTCAGTACTGTTCTCCAGTTTGTTTCATCAACAGTTCAATGACCAGACTGTCAGTGTTAAGGCATTTGCCCGCCCACCCCCACACACACATGTTATATGGAAAGCCTCAACTGTCATTAATGATGCTCTGGATAGCCCCATTAGTGGCCTTGCTGGCAATCGGTTATCTCAGCAGTAAATTTACAGAAGGGAACATTAGTGCTCTCACCTCTACAGTGAGCTAAAGTATCTCTACCTGTCAGTACCTCCAGATCTCAGTAATTTCTCTTAATTACCTCGCACTTCATTTGTGCGGGTAACAAAGTTAGGTTGAATGTTATCCATAAACGTGTGAAGGAGGCAGTCATCACAGCTACCAGAGTTATGGACGTTCTGTCTTTGGAACACACTCATAAGCCATGTAGAACAGAACCTTAATATCTCCTAAATCACGTGTAATGGTTACAGTTTAATGTGTGTGACAGGAGGTAGTTTGTTTTCCTGTTGATTCTCTTCGCCTCCTAATCTACAGACATTGATATAAATTTCGTTGCAGATGCACCAATATTTTGCCACATTAAGTAGAAACAATAGCAGACAGTGTCATTAATCCTGTTCTGTCGTTCCCCCATAAATTCTGAAAAAATTCCCTCTTCACTTCAAAAGGTAAAGAGAGAGAGTTTTATTCATACGGTTTTTCCATAAAGGACAGTTTCAATGTCATGAGTCAGATCCTGATACATTATGCACTGTGGTTTATGAAAAGGACTCCATTTTAGTGTGATGGTACATACGTCGTAAAATAATAATAAATATTTTGTTAATCTGTGTGAAATGTAAGGACGGAAAGAGGTTTAATGCATAGTATGTATCAACAGCTTGGAGTGTGTGCGTGTGTGTGTGTGTGTGTTTGTGTGTGTGTATGTGTGTGTGTGTGTGTTTGAAATGATTCTTAATCTCCCACCCAAAAATAAGATGGACAGTAAAAACGCTACCATCTGTTGCGGTCTGCGCTGTGCTAGAGGTATATTGACAGAGCGCCAAATTAGTCTTTCACAGGAATCAGCTGTCATTCAGGCTGTCACTCTTAGTTTGCTGCTGAATATTGTCACTTCCTCTGTTGTTTTTTTAACTCCTCAACACCCATTGATTCTGAAAATAGAAAGAAAGAACTTCCCGGGTTATTGTCTTGCGTGTAGTGACAGCTCAGACCAAAGGAGAGCAGTTGCCCTTTGATAAGTTGCTATCTTTGCTCAATCATCCTACCTGTTAACCTTTATAATGCAATTCTTCAAAATACTCTTGACATAGGTACCCTGCTGTCAGTGAAAAAAATCAGGCATGAAAAGGCTTTCACCTGCTACAATGAGCAAATATGACTCAGTGTTTTCCCAAGAGCGTTTCTGCTCAGGCTGTGTGCCTTCCGCTCTCATTTAGATCTTTCTTCCTCTCTAATTTTTCACAATTTCATATGCAACTGTGGATATGTGAGATTGCTCTGAAACTCCTGTGAGCTTTGGAGCACTGCACGCTAACACACACCCTCTCTGAATGGCCTGTGAGCTTTGGAGCGCTGCACACTAACACACGCCCTCTCTGAATGTCCTGTGAGCTTTGGAGCGCTGCACACTAACACACCCTCTCTGAATGTCCTGTGAGCTTTGGAGCTGCACACTAACACACCTCTCTGAATGTCCTGTGAGCTTTGGAGCGCTGCACACTAACACACGCCCTCTCTGAATGTCCTGTGAGCTTTGGAGCGCTGCACACTAACACACGCCCTCTCTGAATGTCCTGTGAGCTTTGGAGCGCTGCACACTAACACACACCCTCTCTGAATGTCCTGTGAGCTTTGGAGCGCTGCACACTAACACACACCCTCTCTGAATGTCCTGTGAGCTTTGGAGCGCTGCACACTAACACACACCCTCTCTGAATGTCCTGTGAGCTTTGGAGCGCTGCACACTAACACACACCCTCTCTGAATGTCCTGTGAGCTTTGGAGCGCTGCACACTAACACACACCCTCTCTGAATGTCCTGTGAGCTTTGGAGCGCTGCACACTAACACACCCTCTCTGAATGTCCTGTGAGCTTTGGAGCGCTGCACACTAACACACACCCTCTCTGAATGTCCTGTGAGCTTTGGAGCGCTGCACACTAACACACACCCTCTCTGAATGTCCTGTGAGCTTTGGAGCACTGCACACTAACACACACCCTCTCTGAATGTCCTGTGAGCTTTGGAGCGCTGCACACTAACACACGCCCTCTCTGAATGGCCTGTGAGCTTTGGAGCGCTGCACACTAACACACACCCTCTCTGAATGCCTGTGAGCTTTGGAGCGCTGCACACTAACACACGCCCTCTCTGAATGTCCTGTGAGCTTTGGAGTGCTGCACACTAACACACACCCTCTCTGAATGTCCTGTGAGCTTTGCAGCGCTGCACACTAACACACGCCCTTTCTGAATGGCCTGCAGCTGACCGGTTATTCCCCCCCTGAGGGAGTTCAGCCGGCAGGCAGCAGGTCCCTCAAACACCAGAGACCGGAGTACAGATGGAAAGCAGCTAAAGCAGGAAGTCTTAGCCCTGGCATGCTTAAATATGTGTGTAACAACCAACACATTCTGTTTTCTTGTCTTGAAGCTAACAAAGAAGGCTTTTTGAAGAGTGGGTAAAACCATTAAAAAACATGGCTATAATAGATAGAAACACTGGCTTCTCCTTCCACCAACAAGGCAATTTAAACATTTTACTTACATGATCATAAAATTTGTGAGCACAATAATGAAAACATGTATTTGGCTTAGGAGGAGGTTCTTGGTTTGAATCATATATCCTTTTAATGACGCTGTGAGTCCCACATGGTTCAGTTTTTTGGGCTGTTTTCGCCCCATACATTTTGAAGAACCCATTCTCCAGGTTCCAATTCTGTGAATAATTGTGTGCTAACCCAGTAAAGAGTTTTAACGCTTTCAAGTTATGTCAAGAACGATGTTTGAGATTAACAGCTTCTCAATCACAGAAACGTTGAAATAATTTGAAGCTGAATTAATTTATAGTTCAAGTGTGCTAATGTGACACACTTCAGATAAGTAACTGAGTCACAACCTGGAGGCTGGTTTATATTTAATAACTGTTGATTACACTAAAGAGTTTGGAGTTAAGTCTCACAGCCAAAAAAGAAAGTTAGTTTTAATTGGATGATTTGATGTGTAGTGCACACAAGTGAAACCACCATTTTGGATCTCTTGGGTGTAATGTTCACATTTGTGTATGGATAATAGTCATATTTTCAAATCCATGAACCCTTTAGCTTCTTTATTTATCTCCCATTATTGCTTTCTGTAGACTCTAACACATTTAATGGGTTGTTGTGTTCGATAAGTGTCCTTGGGGTGGGGGTTGTGCAGACAGATTGTTTATTATGCTAATATAAGCTATTTTCTCTCACATCCTTCAGAGACAGTTTTCAACAATGTAGAAAGATGGGAGAAAAAATTATAATCAAGCAGATGGATTAATGTACTTGATTAATTATCCATACACCACAGCAATAAAACATAAATACATAAATACATAAATAAATAAATAAAATAAAATTTGTGGCTTTTCTTTTAACCTAAAAGTGGTGAAATTCTGAAAGATTGCCTTTTGATAATGGGCACTTAACAGTGAGGTAAATGGGACCCATCTGGTGAAGGGTGTCTCTAAATAATGTTAGCAGGGCGAATAATCAAAGAAAAGGGCAAAGTTATTATGATCCAAGTGCTCCTGCAACTGTCTGAACAGCAGAATGTTTAGTGCTGTATTTTAACAATCTAAACTCATGGTGCAAAGTGCATCGGGGCATGTCCAGATCTATTTTTGCTCATCCAACATCGTTGTGGATCATTTCAGGGCAAAGGCAGTCACATGGTCGAAAGAGAATGTGTCTTTTAATGAGTCATGGGTGAGTTTTGGGTGTAACATGCAATAAACCAATCAGAGCATCATATTTCCTTACCTTTAAAATCCACCTGTGCTTCGCACCTCGTTGGATCGCTAACATAATGGTGGAATTAACAAGAGGTAGAGCTTTAGTGGACCCCCGTACCTATAAAGGTGCACATTACAATCTTAACACTAATAAAATAACAATAAAACAATGACTAACAGTGTTCTTAACCACACTTTATCTTCACACCAACCATTCCACATGGTCTAGCTCATTTGCTATTTAAACAGCACGACCCCTCGATGGGAAAATGAAAACTGTGTCAGTGTGAGAGTAGCAAAGACAGTCCCTTTGTGCAGAGTATGAGATGGAGGCCTGAAACCCCTTGTGCCTCTGGGATGGGATACTTTGGTTTGTCGTAAACACAGAGGGCTTTTCTCAGCTCTGGAAGCTCCATGGAAGAGATCTACAGCTTTGGTACGGCCTGATCTCTCCCTGGTATCCTTATGCGAAAACACTATCCAGAGTCAGTCTTTTCGATCCCCGAAACTCTGCAGGACCTAGATGTTCCCTGTCCATCAGCTGTGCCTCTTTCCTTCCTTTAGTTTTTTCCTGTGACTGGAATAGCCCACTGTATAACTTTAGGGATGTCCTTTTTCATCCAAGCAGGGTAGTGTAGGTGTAATTTGTTGTTGTAACCTTTGTGTCAAACACCTGATTGAAATAATCAAGGTCTTGATTTAAGGCCATGATTAGTGAAATTGTAGAATCAGGTGTTTCAGTACTGGGCTGCAGCAAAAGACTGTGCCTACACAAGCCTTCCTCACGGATAAGACTGGTAACCCCCGGATTACTGTAAGAAAATCCAGACTATATTTTATCCGCTCCCCCCATTAATCTAGTCGGCAGCAGTGAGGATTTTCCAATAAAACAAGAAAAAAGTTATCACCCATTACCTTTCCTAGCCTCAGGCAACTCATTATACACAAAGCAGACCTCAGAATTCTGCTCTCCGCCAACAAAGACCTTAACGGGCCCGGCTGCCATACCTGAGTGAACTCCTTTCACATAATCCTGCGAGTCTCTTCTGTGGCTGCAGGCTGTCTGCTCCTCCCCCAAAACTTTCACAAGTTAAGATATGGAGGAAATAGCTTTTGCTTTGAGGGCCTTGTAATTATGAAAACAGCTTGTCTCTTTTTGCACAGGAACAAGAAAAAAAAAAAACTGTCTAACCATCTGGCAGTGTTTAAATACAGGGTGAGATCCCTCCTCTAAAATCAATAACCTTTGTAATGACACAACAGCCCTCTTATCCTGATGGTGTGGTATGGTTTTGCATTGTTTAATTGATGTTTACTTGCAGTCTAGGTTCCCAAATGTTAAAGCCGCTGCACCCCACTCAATGAAGCAGCCATAACACCTGTAGCCATCTGCTCTTCCTTCCACCTGGCAGAGGGCTGGCAGCCCATCATAGAATGCCAGGACCCAGGTATCTCTGTGGGCAGGTGACGGGAGGAACAGGACCTGGGTCCAAGCTTTAACCAAGCCTTTTTTAATGCTGTCTAATGTGGGAATAATGCAGGGGAGCATGACAAATAAAACAGACAAGCAAGAACAAAAGAACAACAGGATTAAATACATAGAAAGTTCCTCTCTCTGGGAAAGTCTGAAGTTTGCACCAGTTCCTAAATAAAAATGCATACCATTAATGGTGGCTGCAGAAGATATATACTTGTTTTAAGTGTTTGGTGGAGCTGGACTCTGACTGTGCCGGATTTGAATCCACAGCCTCTGTGTTGTTAGCACCATGCCCTGACAAAGCAAACAAGCCTCTGGAATTCCTCTGTGAATGAAGGCTGTAGGTAGAATAAATAGTTTTCCATTCAGATAGCCCATGTCCTGCATCCAGGTATTCAGAGTTAAGAGACTTGGTGTTGGATTCTTTTTGCTATATAATTAAATTTTTTAAGCAAACTGCCCGTACATGGGTTTATTTTTCATATGTAAGGGAGAGTCCTGAATGGGAGGACATTTACGTTATTTGAGAAAACCCCCAAGTGGTGGGAAATATGAGTTCAAAAACGACTTTTTTGGGCCAGCCTCTTGATACATGTGTCTAGGTCCTACAGTCACAATCAAAATGCAATTTGACAAAATGCCGATGTGGCTCACTGTGATTTGTTTTTTCCCTTGAATTTGAAATTGGGAAAAAAAAAAGACATCCACAGTTTTTTTCCCACTGAGTTCACCTTTTCATCTATAATTCAATATGAATAATGAAATGCAACCTGTCTAAATGATCCATTAACCTTAACCTTAATGCATAACAACAGACTGAAAGCATTAGTTAACCTAACTGAATACATTTTCTTTGGATGCAAAATATGTCGCTATTTTGGACATAATGTGGCTGAAGACTACTAATAGTCCCCAGAGACACTGACTAATTAAGAAAAAGTAAGAGTTTGTGACAATTCAAGGGTTTCAGCTTTGACTCACACAGGAGTCCCTCGGGACCATGTCTGAGAGGTGCTGAAGAACAGCAGATTTCATGCCTGTAAATGGGGACTGGTGCTATCCGTGGTCCTGAATCTGTCCTGTCGATGGGGCTTGAGCTGTCCATGGTGCTACTGCTTGTCTGTGAAAGGGCTAACACTGTCCATGGTCTTGAAGCGCAAAGCATGCTGGGTAGCGGATGGAGTGGAACTCTGACTCTGAATGGGGTCAGATTCTGAGTTATAATTTTAACATTTCATAACAGAAAAACTCTTTTTCAACCCACCCAGTCCTCAGTCCTATGCTCTGTGAAACACTCTGTACTGTCCAGGGCACTGAATCCTACAATATGCTGGGTGGGAAGGGAAGTCAGAAGTCTTTTTAATTTTTTTTTTTTTACATTACAGAAATGTATCTTTTCCAATATCCATGTGATCTGTGAACCTGCCTGTGATGGTTGCTCTTGCAACACTGAACTTATGCAATTTTGAAAGTAATCAATAGATTTTTGACTGATTCTTTTAGCCTCTTCTAATTTACTTATTCATTGGAACACAGAAGTTATTGCTGGTGCCCCCTGGTAAAAGAATGAATGAATAAATAAAGTAAAGTGACACAGCAGGGACACAGACAACTGCAAAGAGAAAGTTAGAGAAATGTAAGAATGATATAACAGGTTTTTTTTTTTTTATTGGTTCCTCCCTCGGAGCTAAACTCTTTCAAGGATTTCGTGTTCTCTCTGTGTTTCCCCTCTGGGACTGTCTGTGAGGCTGTGATTCCGTGTGGAAGTGTCTGACACACACGCAGCCCCTGGTCATTCATGCTCCTGCTGCTCTCCCTGTGGGAAACAGAAAATAAATGGAGGGAGCAGTGATACAGTAATAATTACACTGTGCTCTACAAAAAAAAAAAAAAGAACCAGGAGGCATTTAAATGACAGGCAATACATATTTTAAACATAAGTGGTTTTGTGTTTCCAGGGATGTGATCTAAAAAATGGGCAATATCTGGACTGTAACCATGAAGTGAGATCCTTCTTCTTTACTACGCCGGGGAGATGCATGTTAGTGAGAGGCACTCCGCATTCTCAGTTCAGCGCCCGCCGCAACGCTCAGAGATATGGTGATAAATATCATGCAGAAACGCCGGCCATTCATCAGGGCCTAACGTTTGCGGAGAGCGCGTCAGTTCGGTGGAGGCTGTGTCACTGCTGGCTAAACAAACGCAGGCTAGCGTGCGCCGATAATGAAATGACCTGGTACAGTGGAATTATTGCAGATATTTGGGGCACTTTAGGCAAAGTGGGCCCATCCCTCTATTGTGCATGGGTGCATGGATCGGTGGTGGGTGGAGACAAACCTAACCTCATTAATAATTAATAACCCATATTAATATCAGGAGAACTGCACTGATAATCACTCAGTGCTTTGGACAGAACCTTGAGTGGGTGGATCCTTGACACAAACTGGGGGTAGTTACTTAGTTACAGCACTTGTTACATTTTAATATTTCGCCTGTGCAGTAGCCAAAGGCTAATCTGTAACACTACCTTAATTCTCTTCACACTTTTGCCCTCAGATCTACCATCTGACTGGACAGACAGTATGGAAACCTTATTCAATTCATGGGTATGCCATCAGTACAGGCATATTCTGTAATCTTTACGACACAGTCAAGTATCGGACTGAAAATGATGCTGTAAAATGGACATGGCCCAGCCATAGACATCGCTCAAAGGGTTTGTGTGTGGGTGTGTCTGGCTATCGTTCCACCCTGAGTTTGGGCTGCCAGAGTTGAGTGATTTTTGTTTTCAGTGTCGTGATTGGCCGAAGCGAAGCTGCAGTAAATGGGTAGTGCGGTTTGGCTGATATCGCTCAGGCACCACTCTGTGTGTGTGTGCAACGCGCCATTCTCCAGGCCCTCTCATCTCTCACAGAGCCACCTGTACCTACCCTTCCCCTCAGATAGTGATGGCCTTTCTCTCTCCAGAGGCTCAGTCCACTCCTCCAGCTGAGGGCTGGAATCAGCAGCACCAGGATGGTCTACAGGGCGAGCGCAGTCCTGCAGGATGAGTGTGTGGTCTGTAAAATGAGCGTGTGGTCTGCAGGGTGAGCGCGTGATCTGTGGAATGAGCACATGGTCTTTGGAATGAGCGCATGGTCTGTAGGGTGAGCGCGTGGTCTGCAGGGTGACTGTGTGGTCTTTGGAATGAACGCGTGGTCTTTAGAATGAACACATGGTCTGCAGGGTGACTGTGTGGTCTTTGGAATGAACGCGTGGTCTTTAGAATGAACACATGGTCTGCAGGGTGAGCACGTGGTCTGCAGGGTGACTGTGTGGTCTTTGGAATGAACGCGTGGTCTTTAGAATGAACGCATGGTCTGCAGGGTGAGCACGTGGTCTGCAGGGTGAACGCGGGGTCTGCAGGGTGAGTGTGTGGTCTGCAGAATGAGTGTGTGGTCTGCTGGGTGAATATGTGTTCTGCAGAATGAGTGTGTGGTCTGCAGGGTGAGCGCATGGTCTGCAGAATGAGTGTGTGGTCTGCAGGGTGAGCGCGTGGTCTGCAGGGTGAGTTTGTGGTCTGGAATGCGCATGGTCTGCAGAATGAGTGTGTGGTCTGCAGGGTGCATGGTCTGCAGGGTGAATGCGTGGTCTGCAGGGTGATGTGTGGTCTGCAGAATGAGTGCGTGGTCTGCAGGGTGAATGCGTGGTCTGCAGGGTGAATGCGTGGTCTGCAGGGTGAGCACATGGTCTGCAGGGTGAATGCGTGGTCTGAATGCGTGGTCTGCAGGGTGAATGCGTGGTCTGGAATGCGTGGTCTGCAGGGTGAGAGCTCAGATTACTCGCAGTGATTCCCCTCATGCAAGGTTACATTTTGAGAGAAATATAAGACGGCCTTTATGTTGCCTTTTGCTGCCTATAATGCACTTGCTTGTGTAACAATCTTGATAAATGTTTATTTATGGTGAATTACAGCCTGCAGCTCTCCTATATAACACCCCCACTGTCCATCCTGTCACAGTGACTTCACAGTGAATGATGTCCACTTTAATCTAAACATGACCGGTGTCACTGTGAGCATATAATAATCAATATATATATATATATATATATATATATAATCAATATATATATATATATATATATATGATATATAATCAACCCCCAACCCCCCCACACACACACACACACACAGACATAAAAACTCCCCAACCCCCACACACACACACACAGACATACAAAAACTCAGACTCACACACACACACACACTCACACACAGACATTCACACACACACTCACGCACAGACATAAAAACTCAGACTCACACACAGACACATTCACACACACTCACACACAGACATAAAAACTCAGACTCACACACACACACACACACACACAGACATACAAAACTCAGACTCACACACAGACCAGACTCACACACACACACACACACACACACACACACACACACACACACACACACACACACACGTGCATACACACGCACACACACACACACAGACATAGACAAAGACAAGAGTAGAAACAGGAATATTTATGTCACTCAAACTACATCTGACTATGTCCCAGGACAACATAAATTATTATGAATCCATAATCAATCTGCCAAGAATTCTTCGAACTGACATGTAATAACACTGGCTGTGACAGAGTCCTGACTATTATATAAACCTGAAAATCTGAGCCAAAAAACCACATACAGTACTGCAGAGAATATTAACAGAGCTTATTTTTGCTGACTCATCAATGACAATTGAACAAAGAAGATAGTTTGGTTTTTGGTCATATGATTTATAGTCATATTCAATCAATTTTCTGATTGAATATTGCTTAATTTCTGTCGATTTTTCTGTCTACCTTTGAAGTACCTCATACATTAGCTATTCCTCACTCTTAAAAACTGCTTAGTTTTTAATTTAGCTTGTTTCAAAAACCAAACTGAATGCTTGTCTGGATGCACAAAATGATGTCGAAAGAAAAATGCCTTTTCCTAAATATTTTCCACACCTCAAATCAAACACCGACCTCATTCGATTGCACTGAGTGTATTCAAACCTGCATGTCGAGGCAATGGTAAGGTAACAAGGACGACACAGACCTTTTGAATTATTAATTTGGTCCTCTCTCTCTTTCTCTCTCTCTCTCTTTCTCTCGTTCAGACATTCTCCATTGGGTTTGGTATTCCAGTGGCGATGTGGCTTTAATAATGGGCACTTAGGTGTGAATTAGCATTTGGCTGTCTAACCTTGGAAGTCTGAGTGGCAGAAGCTGTGTGGGTGCGATAATTGGCATTCACCGCGGGAGGTCCAGTATCATCCAAATCCCACGGGTACCCAGGAGAATTGATGAAATGACCAGGACGGCCTAATTAAAGTTGTTGAGCTCAAATGCATTGATGTATTGTATCCATTATAGCCCGGTTCGATAGGTCTGCCCCGCTAGCCCTGTCTCAGCCAGCAAAGCCCAGCTAAATAAACTGAATAAATAATGTGCAAAAGCAGTACCCCCCCCCCGCACCCCCGTGTTGCTGGGACATGCTGTGACAACCGAACCCACAGATTTATGAGTCCATAAACTTGCATGCATATTCTCAATACACCCTCAGCTACATGGGAGAAGGAAGAGAGGAATTTCAGCTTTTTTTAATGTTTGGTTCCTTGGTCCATTCACACACAGATCAATACCAATAAGATCCTGGGGGTTGGGGAAAACAGACCTTGTTTTGGGTGAGTGAAAAGACACAACCAGCCCCCATCTCCGCCATGGCGAAAAGGTCCAAAACAGCCTTCATAGCATTTATTAGCCTAAATAGCATTTCTATATTGGGGACATTTTAGGAAATATCCAGAGTTTATTCTTTTTCTGTCTTAAGTCTGGCAAGGGAGCGTTTATCTGTGAATCCAGTCTGATCTCTGAACAGCAGTGTGCTACTGTTTGGAAACTACTACTGTTTGGCTGCCACTAAGGAGACATTTTGCACACAATGCAAGCTATCAGGAGGAATCCAAGGAGTAATATATCTTTGTAAGCTAAGCGTGGATGCCATGTTAGTCGTTTCATTGTTCGTCTGGACAATGGACTTCATAAAATATTGTACCGTTGGATAAAAACTCATATTTTCCAGGTAAAAAATATTTGTATCATAGCTTTAACTTCCTTATTAAAAGATGAGTTTTGAAACATCCTGCTTGGTGAATTTCACCATGAAAAAACACCATACCTCATACAAAATAGAAACATTATACTGATGCATGAAAACCATAAAATCTGGGAGAAAACTTGGTTTTAAGTGAGTAGCTCTTTTTACATAAAAACTATAAATCAAGGAAATTGAGGAATTTTCTTTTTTTGTGGGGGCTGGAATCAGTAAAAATTGAAGATAACACACCTTATGCTTAGCATGTCATAGCATGCCAGGTTAGGATACCCCAGGATATTGGGTGTTTCTCTTCAGGGGTGTCACCAGACCCTATTTACTGGGGCACATTCCCCAGTAATAATTTCTTGTGCCCCAGTAAATGTTCATGAAAATATATATATATATATTTTTTTTTGTCATTTATCATAAATTCCAAGTGTGAGGATGTGAGAGCTGGGGGTCTGTAGTGCCTAGCAACAAGTCTAGCAACATCCCTGGACTCCTCCTTCATGGAGCCCCCTCCTTATGGCCTCCACCACCACCTCCAACCCTGAGCACTTCCTGTCTGCCGTACTGATGGGGCGACCTTGGCGTTTGGCGGGGTGATATGTGATCTGGTGAAAATGCACCCCCACCCCACCAGCCCATCTCATCCCCTGCTTAATGAAATCAACCTGGAATGGTCCGTGGCGGCCCCCTGGGGGGGTTAAGGGAGCACGAGCAGCTGAGTTATGAAGACCGTAACGGGCCGGCAGCCATGTTTATGGCGCTGCGATACGGCGCTCAGGGGAGGGCATAAACGCTGACAAATTATGCAGGCCGGAGACGCAGCTTTATTGTGAAGGTCACTGCTTTTCATACAAGTATCCTCTGTTTGTTTGTTAATTTATCTATTTATTTATAAACTAATAAACCATTGAAAATGGAGAGGATTATAATACAATGAAGTATTAGCAGTTTTGCATTTGCTTCTGCACAATAACCGAATGGACGAATGAATGAATGAATGAATGCCGTTAATCCATTGGGTATTAGTGAACAAATAAAATAGATTATTTGAAATCTTTCTGAATTTGTGATCACTCCCAAAAAAACGTATGGAAGAAGATGGAGCCAGCATGCCTAAAAAGCACATTTACACAGAGAGGATCAAGTTGTGACATTCATGCATTTCTTTTTAAATTCCATTTATCGACCATATAAAATAATAATAATTCTGGCTTGTCCGTGCCTCAAATGGGTAAAATAAGCACACTGATCATCCTTGCACAGGTATTAAGGCAGTGCTGCAACCAAAGACTCAAAACTCAAAGGCATCGACATGGAGATAAGAAAGAAATACCACAGATGCACTCAAACACAATACGGCCAGGTACTTCAGCCACCCATCGACAGAGAAGGTTGAGAGGAATAAAGCTCCCCATTGATGTTTTTACTTTCTCAAAACCTGTGAACTTAAAAATGAAGACACCTGTGATTGGCATATAATTGTTTGCTTTAACATATTCAATACTGCCTGCTCTGATGGCTGCTTTTATGGTTGAACACTCACATTTTCAAACTCCTTAACTTTGACTCAAAAACTTCACATTTAAGGTCACAAACATAGTTCAATAAGTTTCAGCAATCACTGGAAAAATACAAACTATGTGGAAACACATATTGCCAAACTCACTTACCATCATTTTCACAACAATTTTAAGGACCCAGGTCTGATTAACACCATGGTTGGGCCCTTTGTTCATTTGTGTGTGTGTGTGTGTGTGTGTGTGTGTGTGTGTGTGTGTGTGTGTGTGTGTGTGTGTGTGGGCGAATGTGTGAATGAGCCCATGATAGACTCGTGACCTGTCCAGGTAGGAAAACTGGACTCGGCAATTGTCTGTAGGCGTGAGTGTGAGTCAGTGTTTGTTATCGTCCTTTGATGACCAGTTGAAATATCCCTGCCTTTCACTCAGTGCATGCTGGGATAGGCTCCAGTGTGACCCCAGTCAGTGTTTGATGGATCAGTGGTTTGAATCATTAACTCCTCTGCAAGCTGGAAAAAACTCTCCACTAAATGAATCAGTGTCTTTGTGGTTTGACTCCTCAGTGATACTCATCTCTAAACAAACCAATGTCTTTGTTGTTTGACTCCTCTGTGCGACTCACCTCTAAATGAACTCACCTCTAAATGAATCAGTGGAAATGTGGTTTGAATCTTCCCTCTGGAAACCAACCTAAATGAATCGATTTTTACCTGAATCAGTGAAAGGTTCCACTCACCTCTAAAGTATCTGAATTGAATCTTTTTAACACCTGTGTTTCCACCTCCCCATCTGCACCCCCAAAAAAAATGCCAAAGGAGTGTCCCAGTTCTTCTGAAATGAAATAATGAAATGAAATGAAATTACGTCTTTTTCTTAACCACTTCTAGCAGCTTGTAGCAGACAGAAGAGAGCAGCTGAAGGCATGGCCATTCTTTTGCATCATCAATTAAAAGGGTCTGCTCTCTGCTCTTTGATGGTGATGCTGGATCACTCCTTTCAGCTTGCTTTGCATGCCCTCCCCCACCCCCCACACACCCCTTTGCTTCCTCCTCCCTCTGTATCTCCTAAATAAAATATCTGATTTGTAATTATAATCTGTTAGGGAGGATCATGTTTTAAAATAGGCACAGAAACACGCCTGCAGTTGTGCATGCACACACGCATGCATACGCAGGTTCATTTCACAGCTTGGCTCAGAAGGAGTCTCTGATCTTCCCGAGGAGCTAAGAGGAGGGTGCGGGGTAGCTGTCAGACAGGATGTAACACATCTGAGTGCGACTCTGTGTGTTTGTGTGTATGTATGTATGTATGTATGTATGTGTGTCTATGGGTGCATGTTTTCTTCCTTGAATGTGGGCATATTTGTGTATATACACACATACACTCAGATACACGCATGCACGCACACACACACACACACACACACACACACACACACACAGTAAACCTGGGCTAATCTCAGTTTTAATAACATATTTTTTCAATACGGTAATTTGCATTACTAAAGTCTACTGGATTGTGTGAGGTGTACATTAAAACCTGCTAATTTTACCAAAATGCCTTTTGTAAGCTTTCGCTTTCACTGTTGTTTTAGCGTTCTTGGCATGTTCTCTGCTAAATCGGTTGACATGACTAATTTCTCATTGCGGTGCAGCAAAGAGAACACGATGGAGTGGTGCAGTATCACCGGAGAATTCTTTAGGGAGAACTTTGAGTTAATGCAGGGCCTCCGAGCCTCCCTTTCCCCTTCTTCATTCTGAGATTAAGACAGGCTCTGGAGTCACCTATTTGTCCCGTTGAATC
The DNA here is from genome assembly GCA_022829145.1 of Albula goreensis. Classification (NCBI taxonomy): domain Eukaryota; kingdom Metazoa; phylum Chordata; class Actinopteri; order Albuliformes; family Albulidae; genus Albula; species Albula goreensis. The sequence goes on along the minus strand of CM040745.1, from coordinate 7,436,867 downwards.
CATCTGCCAGGTGAATGGCTTTTAATGCAGAAATGCATCCATTAACTTGATGCATTAAGACCCGATTGAGAATTTACAGTAACTCTTTGATTTTGGCCTCCAGTGTGATGAAGTGCACTGGCAGACTGAGCTGTAAAAAGCCACCAGACCTCGCCGCAGACTGCAAATCCAGCTTTTCAGTCAGAATATCTTTTCTGAGTGTACCCTGATCCCTTCTGAACCAAGCTCTCCCCTCTCCCTCTATCTAATAATATTTATATCAAAAATTTATAATTAGCCTCCCTCTCCATCTGCAGTTTCCACAGCTATTACTGCTGGCCGCTGCAGTACTGCAGGTGAAAATAGTTGATTTTAAACTATTACAGTTGTTGCTGAACAAATGTACTTTACTGTCAGTCACTCTGAATGCAACACACAGTGCCATATAGTTAAATGTTTTGTGACCTTCATATTCACATATTTCGACATACAGTAAATGATGGTTGAAATGCGTTTCCATGAACACTGTTACTGGGATAATACTCAGTTACAGAACGTCTTCTTGTTTGAGCCAATCAAAATGTTTTTCTCTCCACAGCCATTGCACTCATTGGCCCAAATCATTGAGCCTTTGATATTGAAAGGTAACTCTTCTCATTTTTGGTTCATTGATGTCTTCCATCACTACATGTAGTGGATTGCCTGTTTAGTACAGTTGACATTTCATTTTTTTGCAGTTTTGCTATCGCACAGTCCTTTGGTTTTCTCCATCACAATGAATTCCCAGTCACAGGCTGTGAATTTTCAAGTCAGAATCCACTTGTGGAAAAAATGTCCTCTCTCTAGTAGTGTTGCAGAAAGGATTGGAGACATCAATACTTCCTGTTTTTGTTCATTCTTTCGCACATTCAACTCTACTTTTCTGTCACAGTTATTGTTTCATCATTATGAAAGGCAAAAAGATCCTTTTTCAATTTCTCATAGCATAAGAGCAGGATCCCTGTTGATAACTGGTTTCTTTGTGATTAGATTTTTTTCTGAATCAGTACTCATATTTGTTTAATGTTTTAGAGTGTGGCTGTCTCTTGCTGTTTTTTCAATCTTTACTTGATTTAATGCTGGTGTCTGCTAGTACCTCTCCATGAACAAAACTTGTGTTTCTATCTGTGGGGCTCTCCATGAAGCCAAATGTCTAGAGGTATGGTTGAGTTTCTTTTTAACGATAGTGGTGTTTCCCTCTGCCTGATTACATACGGACAAAGAATTTACAGTATGCCCACCTCCCTCAGACATACTCACCTATTAACCATTTTATATTTATATATATATATATACATATATGAGCTTTGATGTTACAGTATATCCACCTCCTCAGAGAATATACTGTTCGGTTACCACTACAACATTCTATGAAACATATTTTCATCGCCACATTCATTTAAATTAATGATATTATTTAACCTCAGATTTACCAAAGGCCAAGCCCAGGTAGGCAAGAACAGTGTTAGCACTGAACGTGCCCCCCCCAACCCCCTTCACTATGCTTTTGGGAACTAGCATCTGTCAACACAGTTCACGCACACAGTTCAGCCAACGGCGCAGAACTATATAATAGGTTGTTAACTAGATCACAACCACAGATTGAAACACAAGAAAATAAATATGTGTGACAAATGCATCCAAACAACAGAGGAGCAAATGAGTGGAAGGCATAAATGAGCAAGATGGGGTGGGGGGGCTGATCCTCTGTGCAGATGGGAAAAAGCCGTCAGCCCCTCCTGGATCTGACTGCACACAGAGACAGAGGGGAAAGGAAGAGATGAAATCTGAAGTTGCTGTTAGTTTTGTTAAAAGGCAATAAACGTTTGCAGTTGTTGGTTTATAAATGCATACAGTTTGTGTGGCATTACTCGACTCACCCTGTCTGGTGTGCACAGCAATCCCTAAATGTTTGGGGAAAAAAAAACATAAAAAACTAACATTTTAAAATCTTGAGTCAATGCTAAGTGAAAAAAATTGTATTGAATTAATTCTGTAAATTCCAGTCTCACCCAAACATAAAATGTGAAATTTCAGCAACTTGAAGTTTACACAATTTCCGCTACTCATGGCAAAAAAAAAAAAAAAAAAACAGAATTGCTCCATTTCTGCAGTGGAAAAGTTGATTCAGGATTTGATCCTCAGGTGCTGGTGTTTCGCCACTTATCTGTCACAGATTTGAGGGATTCCATCCATTCGGAAGAACAGCAGTTCTAGAAGAGATATTCTGCCCAAAGGGATTAGCCACACCTGCCGCGGAAAAGGAACACACGGAACCACACTGCCTGATAGACTCTGCTTCACTGAGGTATAAAACAACTAAAAAAGAGAAAAAAAAACATCTTTTTATAACTGACATTCCAAAGCATGCATATCTACCTAAACTACCTCTTTTAATGTCCTGTAAAAAATGTCATTCTGTTCTGGGCGAAACAACCATAATTCTTGGTTGCCACTCTTTAGTAAAATTAATTTTGGATCCGTTTCTATTCTGGGGCATTCAGATGAAACCTAATCATAATATTGGAGTGCTCGGCTTAGCATGCAGATACTTTATAAATCTTCTGTCCTCTGTTTTCTTTTGAAGTGCTTTTACGGGAAGGAATAAAGTATAAATTTTGCTCTGGTGTGTCTCTTGAGATGAAACTTGGATGTTTTTTTTTTCTCTCTCCCTCTCTCTCTCTCGGCAGAATTTATTTACGTAATTATGTGTTAGTCCTGGTTTGCTCGGCTGATTCTAAATCAAATGGAAGTGCTCTGAGTACCATGGTTTGGGCATCTCATATTAATGATAGAATGTGCTTGAGCCTGTATACATGTGAGTATGAGGTCTGAGCATGTTAAAGAATTTGCTTTTATGTGGCCTGTGCCTTTGTATATTATATACATTTGTGTGTGAGAGTCTGTATAGAATACATGTTGAAATAATGTATGCGTGCATTAGTTTGCTTGTGTGTGTTCTTATGTGTGTGTGTGTGTGTGTGTGTGTGTGTGTGTTGTGTATGCAAATTGACTGAAGATTTCAAAGGTCATTCCAGTTCTTTCTTGATAAAATCAAAGATCCAGGATTAGACATTTAGGGACCGATCCTAACCTGAGATACACAGCACGTGGGTGTATTTTCTGTGTAAGTCTATAATTATGTGAGTCTATCATTATGCACAAAATGCACTGGAGCCTTGGGTCTGGATCTGTCCCTGGTGTGATATTTTTTCCTTGCCTCTATTTCCACTGCTTACTGTACATTACTGCATATTCTCCAGCACCCTAGTGTTATTTTCCAAGTGTACGGTCTGAACATTCTGTTAATGTCAGGAGGCCATGGCAAGTCTTGAACAACGGTTTAGATCCTCTTCTGAAAGAAGAAATACTTTTCATTGCATTTAAATAATTAAAATAATTTCTCAGATTGTGACTGTTTTCCTCACAATGTGAGCGTACTTTTAGCAATGCTTTACGCTTATTGCAGTTAACACGGGCCAACTAGCTGTAGCCTCTCCGGTGTGGATCTCCAGCCACAGCTGGGAGAGGTTCAGCTGGGACTCGAGCACCCAGTCACAGGACTCACTGCCACAAATGCAGCCATGAACGCATACCTCTGCTCTGTGAGCCTCCTGGAGGACCTTTAACTGGCCAAATTATCATTCCCCGTTTGATATTGACACTCTTGCCATTCTTAACGCTCCTACAGTTGGAGGATGCAGTGTTTACTAAGGTCAACCACTGAGTCTCTATTGTACGGAGCGCGATCGCTGACATTTCCTTAGCTATTTGTCACCATCAATCCCAGAGTGCCTTGCATGGCCTTTGAAAATGTCAGACCCAGCATTGGAAGATGTCATTTTGAGAAGAATATGACTTAAAACACACTCAGCAAATTTGATGCATTCAAGCTAAATAAGATTTCTTTAGTTTTTGACAAATTTAAGTTTTAAAACTTGCCAACCTTGCTCGGGAAGTAAACCAGTTAATTTAAGAAGCATTTAATGTGTTATATTAGCTTCAGATTTAATTAATTGACCATTTGCATTATGCATAAAAAACTACATGAGTTACCTAAACACTTCAGGCCTAATGATTCATTTGTCTATGCTCAGGAGTGAGTTAGCTAGCTCAGTTTTCCTTGTAATAGGAGCTGACAAAACCAGCTAGATCACTTATTATAGACAAAAATTATTTGTTAGGACTATAGTTAATAGCTTTCATACAATTAGAATAGGCAGAAAGATGGTTGAGACTATTGTTTATTTGTTGCTATTACTAAAGATAAAAAACTCTCTGTGTATGAACTGATCATTTTGAATCTGTTTTATGGCTTCTATAAAAACATGAGCATGTCTGAGCTGCTGTTGTGAAATGCGTCATGTCTTTTCCAAGCTATGTTGTCTCTTTTTTCATATTCAGTTAAAGAATCTTGTATATTCACTAGCCATTAGTGGAGTGTTTTATGCTGGTATACTGAACCTGTGTTGAACCTATAGCATTCAGATCTGCCAGGGGACAACAAATGAAATTTGTCTTCCAGTCCACATCAGCTTCACTGCATCTGTGCCAGCAGGAGTTTAATATGGTATTTCACCCATGTAGCCTGTGATCCCATGTTAGCCTTTTTTTTTCTTTACGGACTCTCCATTTATCTCAGAGAATGTGTGCAAGTACGGGTGTCTGATCTGGCTTTATGGCATAAAAGGAGTTAATTCGGAATTGTTGACTCTCACAAGGCAATTATAGAAGCAGAACAATGAAGATATAAATCTACTGCAGCCAGCAGTTACAGAGGCTATTACCCCGTGCGCTAGATGCGCCCCATGTTTAAAATAAGGCAAGAAAAAAAAACTACTTCTCCTTGAGCAGATTAGTTTTCCCTGCCCAATCCCACTCCAGAGAGCAATCAGAATATTTTTATTTTTATTTCCAGCAGCTTGTGTGATGGGAGGTATTTATAAATTTTGTTTATGCAGATGTGGCAGCTCGCATTAATGCTTTTTAATAGGACCGAGAGACCCCGCACTTCTGGTCTGCCTTCTATTTTAAATCACGGCTACTGCTGCATTACCTGTGGAAGACAGAGTTTCCTTTAGGTGGATGGTTCCTTTTAATGACATGCTGCCATTCCAGCAGGTTCTGGAATGCGAGAATCTTTTGCTGTTCCAGAGAGCCACATTCTCAATGAAACCTGGGTTTTCACAAGCGGTAATTGTACCCTTAAAAATGCAATCAGCTTGCCAAGCAATGTTTTTAGAGTGTTTTTTTAGGCTGAGGAAAGCTATAAAAATGATGCGTACCTATGAATACTGGGGTCACAAACACATCTTTTAAAATGTATTGCTTTTACAAAAGGCAGTTTGGAGTGAAACCTTTTCAGCATAAATGCCCAAAGACTGGGTTTTTATGGGGAGGAACATGGTTTCCCAAAGCTGTAGCGGGTCAATGTTATTCCCTGTTTGCAGCGTGGAAGTTGCTGTGCCTGTGTTTTTGTCATATTACCCACACATCCTGCTTAGGAATAGTTACCTTTGGTGCACAGACCATTTTGCACACATCTTGGGGTCTAAGGGACTGGATCATAACTAGGTGGTACGTAATAACGTAATAACAACATTTCAACAATGTTGTTACTCACAGCAGCTATCTGCAGATTTACTGCAATGCTATAAGACGTTCTGTCTCTTTTGCTACAGGTAATGAGCAGAAGATATGCATCATTAACACCTCTGATACAGAATACCCAAGCTACAACACCTCCAATATGTGACACAGGCACAAAACAACTGAAAATCATCAATAAGTTACAATTAACAGCGTATAAAATACATTTTAACGGGTATTATTTCTGTCTGCTTTTTATCTTTACTTCAAAGGCAAGGATTAAAGCCATGGAAGCTCGGCCCTCGTTTATTTTTGTCATAACTCGTTTTTACATTTTTCATATTGAAAGAAATAAATTATAAACTTTGTTTATTAATGAAAAACAATAAAAGCAGCACAGGAAAATGTTGCTATTGAAGATGAAAGCAATGCCACTTTGTACTTCCACCAAATAGCTGTCATACCCAAAAATTATTCTTATTTTTTTAATTTAACCTTTTTTGGCGACAATAATCAACATAAACAACATCATATGTGTCGTATATTTCATATTGTGTGTAGCTTTTCAGTTGCAACTAATAAAAACAGAAAATAATATGAATATGAACATGTTTTATACAAAACACCTTTTCAAGCTGTGCAGAAATGTATTCCCCAATTTATCTTAAAAGACACATCTATGATCAAACATTATTTGTATCCATTGTGAAATACGCAATCTTAGTCAGGACATTTCTCCTGTGTTGTTGAACAATAAAAAGCCACAGAGCATTTTGACTACATCATACATGTATGCCTTTGATCAAACCAAAATATCTTCTCAGATAAAAAAAATAAAAAATTAATATTTATTACTTTAAAATTGGACAGGGGCATGCAAGGATTCACTGCAACTCTACACAACCAGGCAATTCAGTAAACGGTGGTGGAGCTCTCACAGTTTACCACAGAGAACTGTGTCAAAGAACCCCACCATGTAAGAGGCAACAAAAACAGACAGACACGCGAGACAGAGGCAGACGCAGACGCAGATGCAAACGCAGAAGCCACAATTTCCAAACAGCCGCGCACTTTGTCACACAAAGATTAAATGTGTGCAATGCAGACGGCGACAGAGAACAGTGATACTACAGAGGAACCAGGAGAAGGTGGAGGAGATAGATGTGGTGCAAGAGGAGAAGGAGGTGGAGGTGGAGGTGGAGGAGGCTGGAGGGTGGGCAGAGAAAAGGGAGAAATAACTTAAGAAGAAAAAAAAATGATCAGGCTTGCTGTGTTGGCTGTGGATAAAAGGGATTCAGTCCTCAAGGTTACCGTTGGCGTGCGTTAGACCCTGACCCCGGCTGGGAGATTGCGCCGCGCTTCACTGGAACTAAATCATCGTGAAAGCGCCACGTCCGCTCCGCAGTCCCTTAACAAGATGTGCGCCACGTCGCTCTGTACACTGTGAGCCCTAAATTGAAAGATGATTTACTCTGCCTTGCAGGGAGGCTCACAGGACCACGGGCTGAGGGTGGGGATCCACACGCTCCCAGAAGGAGAGAGGGGGGAGCACCCACCACTGTCACACACTGGGAATAGTGCAGAGGAGGTACAGTAGCTAAACCACTGCTGCTCCTACAGCACAGAGTCCTTATCTAAACCACTGGTGCTCCTACAGCACAGAGTCCTTATCTAAATCACTGCTCCTCCTACAGCACAGTGTCTTTATTCAAACCACTGCTGCTTCTACAGGACAGAGGCCTTCCCTAAACCATCGCTCCTACTACAGCACAGAGTCCTCATCTAAACCACAGCTGCTCCTAGAGTAGAGTCCTGGTCAATCAATGGGAGCTCTTCTGTTATGTGTGAGACCCAAGAGCATTATCCAATGGGAGTGCTTCTCTTATGTGTGAGACCCAAGAGCATTATCCAATGGGAGTGCTTCTCTTATGTGTGAGACCCAAGAGCATTATCCAATGGGAGTGCTTCTCTTATGTGTGAAACCCAAGAGCATTATCCAATGGGAGCACTTCTCATACGAGTGAAACCCAACAGCCCTGTGCAAGGGTGCTCTCCATGTATGAGTGAGACCCAAAAGCCCTGTCAAATGGGAGCTTTTCTCTTATGAGACCCAAGAGTCTTGTCAGAATTGGACCTCTGTTTAAAGATCAGGCCTCAAATAGATCTAGTCAATGCCCAAGCTAAAACAACCCCTGGATGAATGACTCAAAATAAATAAAGGAAACAGTGCAGTCATTGTGTTATACAAGAACAGGAAATGAAACACACGAGTTCTACTGAAGCAATGAACTTCTCTCCAAGACAGAAGGGTCAAACAAGTCCATTTTAAGCACTTTGTATGCTCAAAACCAATTCACTTACTCCAAATTTGTGATATTAACCGTTCAATGTTAAAAGTCTTAAATGACATAGAGTAACGATTTCTGATAAAGTGGTGCATTGTGGGTATGATGTGTCTGAATGCCTGTCGATATATATATATATTCCAGATGGCAGCCGGTGGAGACACCGCTGTTCTCCACAGATATGCATTTACCTGCAGTTCTGCTATCACAGATAATATCTAAGATTGGCCACAGCTTCTGCTTGTTTGATCCCTGACACAGAACACTCTAACACAGAAGAGATTAGTCCTGGGAGTCCATTGTTCGTAATTGTGTGGAGCTTTTTATCCGAGAACGCTCTTTAATATCTGAAAAGCACTAAAGATGTGGCAAGGTTGACAGAGGGACCGTGATCACTCTGGTCTGCTGGGGAGGGGGGGGGGTGAGAGGGATGGAGGAGGGGGGTGCGGAGTGAGAAGGAGGGGCGGATTTTAAATTGTGTAGGTAAGGAAGGAATATCGACCTGACATTGACTCCAGCACAGACGTGGCTCAGGGCCTTTATGAGCTTCCAAATGCCCTCCCTCTAGGCCAGGAACTCGTCTGTAAGATGATTAATATCAGGAGATCCAATACCCACAGACAGGCCCTTGAAAAAAATTTACACACACACATACACACACACACACACACACATATATATATATATATAAACTTCAGATCTTCGCTATTCAATTTGTGAAGTGTTTTCAGTTCTTACAGTGCACAATGCGTTCATCAAAATATTACACCAACTGAGCTCTCTCTGCCCCCCAAACTGTAGAGGATGTCAATTAATCCGACAGCTGTTTAATAAAAGGATGGCCTTTATTCCACTCTATGCAGCCAGGAACCAGGAACGGCACAATGTCTCAGATTGTACCGCGTAGTTACATGAACTGGTCTCATTATTAGAGAGAATATTCCAGGCACTGAATGGCATCTTGTTCTTGCTGAGGGTTGAACTCTGAGAGCTGAAATCACTTAAGGGGACGATCAAAGCGACCGCAAATCGTCAGTAAATACTGCAGAGCGGATGAATATTCAGATATGATGGTTTTGCTTTGTTTCTCGCTCGGTGTGTGTGATTGCGAGGGGGCTTCCCTTGGCGGTATAATCCGGGTGTGCTGTGTATGGGGACCATGGCTCAGTGATCACACAATTGACGTGATGGGTGTTAATTGTGTTTGGTTTCATGTTAATGGTTTGCGTGGTGAACATGAAGCCTCGCGGCCCCCGGGACTCTCTCAGGTGTAGAAGGAGTAGTGGTGTGTGATGATGAGAACTTCACCAGCGAGCATCCTGTTTCTGACATGACTAATAGCTATTATGACTTATTTTTACATTTATTCACCTGGAACTTTACTTTTTCCTCAATTCAGCAACCCCACCTGTGTGTATTTTGAATGTGTGTATATGTGTGTGTGTGTGTGTGTGTGTGTGTGTGTGTGTGTGTGAGTATGTGTTTGCTTGTGTTTGTGTATCACTTTAATCCACATTAAACAAAATGGTAATTGTCCCTGAGCCAAATACTACCTGTTCACACAGGCTAATAAAGACTCAAGAATACATAACACAGGCATGTAAAATAACATTAGGCTGAAAGTTTTGAAAACATGGACAAAAATATCAATGGCACAAGAGATGCAAATTGCTTTGAAAAAAGTTTTGAGGGGGATTCTTTTCACTTCCAGCCTCCGATGATAATCTTTAAGAAATCGAAGCATCTTGTCTAGACTTTGCAATTAAAGAGATCAGCTGTGCAGTTTTGCACATTTCAATGTCTAAGCCCACTCTTTTGATCGAGCCTGATTTTCAGTTCTCTGCTTCACAAGTTTCAGAATGGAAAGTTTGATTCTGTCACACAGCAAAACCAATGCAAAATTATTAGATAAAAAAGGCTGGTTGTATATTAGACATAATGTATGCTGTAATAGGGTAGCAACACTATTTTTTTTATATGAAATAGATGAAAGCACTCCAGCTTGTTGGGTTTCTGTTCTAGAATGATCCATGTAAAGAAATAAGAAAATAGAAATCCTCATTTAGGCTGAAAGGTTTCAGGCTATAGTCATTCCACATTCTCAGTTCGCTAAATTCGTTTTCCAAATTTTGAGAAATATTTACTGAGAAATGGTATTTACCATCCTGAGTCAGACTCATCTGCTAATGTGTGCGTGTACACAGCCGAAATCCAGGCGGGAAACACTCAAATCTGCCAGAGACTGTCTCTCTGTTGGTACAGTCATGCTAAAACACAGGGAACGCCAGCAGTGTCAAACAGAAGCAATCATCCGAGTCTTCATTCCGCCTTCACACCATTGTTAACATTTTGCAGCGGAATTAAAAGGCATCAAAGTGTGTGTGTGTATGTGTGGGTTTGTGTGTATGTGTGTTTGTGTGTGTGTGCGTGCGTGAGAGAGAGTTAGACAAAATGGAAAAAAAATAAAATTTCACCAGCAAGCACCATAAGCAGTGTCTGTGCTCCTTACTTGAGCCCTTTCCAATCATGCATCATTTTGAACAGAGATAAACTTGACTTGCTTTGGTGTTGCATTCCCCCTCACCCCCCTCTCTCTCCCCCTCCCCACCACCCCCCCACCACCCCAACCATCTCGTGTTTTCAGACATCACTCTTAAGACCAGTAAGGCATTATTGGTCCCTGTTGGACCAGCATAGAACTTTTTTTCGCCTCTAAATAGGGACTCTGAGTCCCGTCTAATTGGCCACAGTCTTAACATCCAAGGTTTCCCTTGACTAGTGCAGTTACTCTAACCTCATTAATGGCAGATGGTCGGGCCTGTGAGCATCTTGTTTGGCTGTGGTTAGCTTGTTGTCATAAATGCCTCTTCAAAGGTTATGTAAGACAGCTTCAGCTAACATAAGCTAACAAAATGCTGAAAAAAAATGCCAAGAGTATTTAAAGAGAATACGGATGTGACTTTTAAGTTCGTTCCTCAGTCCTTTCAGAGAAATCCCTAAAAAATTCCAAAGACAGTAAGAAATACATTTTCTGTGATCAGAAATAAATGCCGGACATGCATTGTGGCTATGCAGCTTGCAGGTGAGTTCTGAAAGTGAAATGTACCATCAAACATTATTCAGAATTGTGTTAGAGTAAAATACATAAAATAAATGAAATCACATAAAGTGCTCACTGAAAACAATGCCGACCCCTCTCTTCATCCACAACTGCTAATTTTGAAGCAAAACTGTGTTTTTTTTTTTGCTCATTTATGCAAAATTTATAAAAATATTTATTTGGCCACAAAATGTTTTTGGTCATATTGCATAGAAATTCAGGTCATATAAAGCACTGTTTGCTGATACGTCTCTGTTTTCATGTTTATGGAGCTTATCTGTGTTCAGTATGCTTTAATTGGAAAGGCTGTGTATGCTCTATTCACTTCTCTGCACATGTGGTTTTGCACAGTACTGTATGCATATGATGCTGTTCTGGCTATAGTGTTGTGTTCATATAAGGCTGCTGATTATGTTTACTGCACATTGTTCAGATTGAACAATGAGGTCATTATTAGGGTAATGGATGAATGAAGGTAATTCTGAATCGGCAAATGCTTTGGCAGTTGTGATAGAATTGAGAGACCTTAGCCTTGGGTCTCCCAATGGCATCTTTAGCCCCTTCCCTCCCCACCCCAACAAAACAGCTCTGATATACAGCATCATGGTGATTAAAGGAGAAATTGAAATAGAAAATGTGGTGGAACTTGTGAAATGGTGTCAACATCCCCACACATATTCTCATGCTAAACTTTTAGTGAAAAGCATACGTCCTTCAGACCGATAAGTGACAATTCCATGATGTGAGCTTTGTATAGTAATGAAGCACTGTTTCACATACCCATCCTTTCAGGTCGTTTTTTTCTCTTTTATGTAGGGAGTACAAAGACTGTTTCAAAAGAGGTGAAAGTGCTGATGGTGTGTTGTAACCCTGTTCCGTTTAAGGCGAATGGGAGGCAAAAGATGCTCAAGGCTGAATGGGAAACAGAAGACAGTGCGATCCTCTGGATGGAAGCCTTTATCTCGCGGCCGTAAAGCGCGATAGAATGACACCGCCGAGTCTTCCATGGCAACTGCACGCTGTCAGGGTGCAGGGGGTGCGCAGGCCTTGGGTGTAAGTTATGTCCGCCCCGGTCCCTTAAAGTGGAGGAGTCGCGCTCACCCTCCATAAAACACATTTGTATATTTGATCCGGGACAATATATGGCTTAGTTCGCTAACATGTTTTATTTATCGCCCCTGAGCCCCCCAACCCTCCTGCGCCCTCTTTGACATCAGAAGGTTGTGAGATAGATCACATCCTGCCGACATCACATTGCTCTTATTTAAAAAGAAAAGAAGGGGCAGTGAAACCACAGCTCCCTCACCTGTGTGTGTGTGTGTGTGTGTGTGTGTGTGTGTGTGTGTGTGTGTGTGTGTGTGTGTGTGTGCGCATGTGCACATGTACACATCCCGCTCAGATTGCACCTGATTTCAAGTCAAAGCACATGTGAATACAATGCATGTGTAATGAAGGTATACATAATGTGTGTGTGTGTGTGTGTGTGTGTATATATATATTCCTTTTACAGTGGTGCCTGCTATATCCTTAATCCTAATTTAAGAGCTCCATTTAGCCTCCGTTGAGGGTTGTCTAATAAAGGTGCGTGGCTGTTTATTGTTGATCGTAAATTGTTTAGCAGATATCTGATTCCCGACCTTCCGCCAGTCCTCCTTAATTTCGCCCCCAGCTCCTTTTCCGATAATCACCCTGCACAAACAGGACATTAACTTGTTGCTCCAATTAATTTCTCTGACGCCTGTGACTGTGAGCTTCCAGCTCATTGGGGTGACGGACGGCATGCGTTAAGTCGGAATTTTAAAGCATGGGGTTGATTATGGCCTCTCTGTGTGCTCATTGTGTGGAGGTTAAATGTGCTGTTTGTGGTCTACCGTCATTAGCTGGAAGTGGACTGTGGCCCCGAATCATCTTTTCATATTGCGGTTCAATAAACCTTAGCGTAGATGTTATCTCATATCAGAGCAGATATGAAGCAATGTATTTATCATTTTTAATCTACCTCTATCCCCAGTGTTTTCTAGCTGTGAATGTCTGATTGTATTTTTAGGCTGTTTCTTTGCTGCAGCATTCTGCTCAGTTCAAGGGATAGCGCAGCAAACTGCAGTGAAGCGTACTACTCCAAAACTCACCACTACAACATCTCTGCTGAGCTGCGCAGTTCCTCTGCAGTCCCCTAGCTGAGCTGCACAGTCACTCTGCAGTCCCCTAGCTGAGCTGCGCAGTTCCTCTGCAGTCCCCTAGCTGAGCTGCACAGTCACTCTGCAGTCCCCTAGCTGAGATGCGCAGTCACTCTGCAGTCCTCTAGCTGAGCTGTGCAGTCACTCTGCAGTCCTCTAGCTGAGCTGCACAGTCACTCTGCAGTCCCCTAGCTGAGCTGCACAGTCACTCTGCAGTCCCCTAGCTGAGCTGCATAGTCACTCTGCAGTCCTCTAGCTGAGCTGCATAGTCACTCTGCAGTCCCCTAGCTGAGCTGCACAGTCACTCTGCAGTCCCCTAGCTGAGCTGCGCAGTCACTCTGCAGTCCCCTAGCTGAGCTGCACAGTCACTCTGCAGTCCCCTAGCTGAGCTGCATAGTCACTCTGCAGTCCTCTAGCTGAGCTGCACAGTCACTCTGCAGTCCCCTAGCTGAGCTGCGCAGTCACTCTGTTGTCCCTCAGCTGGGTTGTGCAGTCACTCTGTAGTCCCCTAGCTGAGCTGCACAGTCACTCTGCAGTCCCCTAGCTGAGCTGCGCAGTCACTCTGTTGTCCCCCAGCTGGGTTGTGCAGTCCCTCTGTAGTCCCCCAGCTAAGCTGCGCAGTCAATTCATCCGCTACTGGAGCAGGCAGACTGTAGATTGACCAGACCAGTGACATTATATCCAGATACATTATAAGACGAGGACAGTCCTGCTGACCAAAGCCCTCCCTAAGCAGAGCTACAACCAGTTCAGCACTGAAGGGCTGGAGGCAAAAGTAGCTCTGTCATAGACCAGATCATGGAACACAGTAAATGACATTACGTCATATTAAATGACACACACATCACATTAAATTCACACATTTATCACTCACTCTGATCCACAACGCATAAAATTAAATTAGTCAACAAGTGGATGATAGCAAGCTGTTAGTGTTGCAACCAACATTAGTAATTTCATAAAGCTACAATACATCATTAAGTGCCATTGCAGGTGTGAGAGGGAGATTGAGGAAAAACAGGACTGACGGTGTAACGATAAAGGCAACAATGATATACGGCACAAAGGATGTAGTTAGCCCAGAACAATCGTTCCGGCGTTCAGGATTGGTTGAACCACAATGTGGTTTTAACGACTGTGTTTCAGTCTGTGATGGTAGAGAGGAAATAATATGCAAGGATAATATGCACAGGTGGGAACCAAAATCCCCACAGGGCCTGTAGGTTCATCACCTTAAAATAAAAGTGATTTATTAACAACACAACAAAAAGGTAACAAAATAGCTTGATATAGAAAGTAAGTAAATTATTGTGGAATATAAAGAATATAAAATGAGGTGGACCGTAAGGCACTGCTATTATGACTTTATTCAATAATAAGATGTCAGGAATATGAAAGTAGAGGGAAAAAAAATGAAAAAAAAAATTACAGTGTCCAGATAGCTGCTGGCAGCAGATGAGAGGCTAAAGTTTGTGGCTGCGCAGGTCGTTTCACTAATATGTTTTATTCCCTTACCCTCCTCTGAGACTCTGATACACAGTTAATCATTCAACATTAACTGAGTTAAATGTATTAGGCAAATTCCTGCCTGCCATTTTAATGCTGTTTGATGCCCTGGGAGTGGGGCCGTCCTCTGATGTGATTACCCAGTCAGAATAAAGATTACTGACAGTACAAGATGGAAGTGTGCTCCTCTGGACACTCACGCAAGATGGAGGCTGGCAGCTGAGGGGGGATCACACTGCCTGAGGCCTGCTAGAAGTACAGCACGTCATGGAGGGACAGGGCTACAGAAAGGGATTGTGGGATTTGGTCTGCGTGCTAATGGTCGACGTGTTGAAAACGGTAATAATTGTGTGTGGGTTCTCTTTTGTTTGTTTTGTTGTGGACTATAATTAAACCTGTCGTCAATATAAATACAAGACAAACAACATGGCTGGACGAGGAACTATTCAAGTCACCCCTCCCCCATCCCTCCACCCGCCCCCTGAGATAGAGTTCTGCACCCGCCCCCCCGCCCAGCGGGAGTTCTGCGTTGGAAAGGCAACATTGTGGATTTGCAATTGATAGTGTGTCTGCAGTGTGGGAAGAAGTGGGGGCTTATTGTCATGTGGAAGGCTGCCCCCTCCTGGTGGGAGAGAGTTCCCATGGGAGACAAAACATTTTGGCTGAGTTCAGGTGGAAAAAATGGGGAAAATGTGAAAGATAAATAAAGTATCACCTAACCATCATGTCTTAGCCTCCAGTGCATTCTGGGACTTGTAGTTTGACAATCAGCCCTGGCCTTTGTTTTCAGCTTGCTATGAGCAGGAGTCTACAACAGTGGGAAACCATTGGCTTATTCCCACCAGGAATAATATAAGTTTAAACTTGCAGTTTCGGGGGTTCGTTGCTGTATTAGCTCCACTAAACAATTCATAAGGGTGCCAGCAGGCTGCCATGAGCTCTCACTGAGAGCTGGGCCTCTCCCCAGATCAGCCCTCTCTCTTCACTAAGACTGTGTGGCTGTAGGTATGACTCACTTCCTGTCTCACAGGTGACTGGATTAGGGGAGCGCTCCTGCTCCACCTGCCCTGCTGTGTGTGTGTGGAGGGGGGGAGGGGTGATGTGGAAGGACAGCAAATCAAGAGGCCCAACAGTAATACATAATTATGGCTGGAAATAGATAAACATTTTTGACCACTTTGAGGGCAAAAATACTGTTAATAAAGCATTCATATGTAGCTTGTTAATCACGAGTAACCCATTTATTGATTATTAACTACAAGTGATTTATCAATGTGCTTTTAGCACTAGTACATGATAATGTTGGTGGTTCAAAGCATGTTTATAATGATGATTGATCACTATTTGCAATTGATCCATCAACTGATAAAGCTTTCCAGGTGACCTTTGACCTGCCTTAGACATCACCCCTTACAAATGTTAACAAATACATTAACAAATCATATATAACATCACATCAATGGCTTGAATGGCTGAAGACAGGTTTTTACATGGCCTAAAGTGTTACCTAAATAAATTAAGAACTTTTTGTTTTTTGATATATTGTCCTTTGTATCCATTTCTTTCTTTGATTTCTGAGAAGCTTTTATTTATAAATGTTTGGGCATTGTTGGTAGAAATGTGTATGGTTGTGTGTGATCTGGTTTCCTCTTTGATGTTTTATTCATCTGAACGTATTTGCTTTGCGCAGTTGATAAAAATGTCATTGCAGTAAACTGCCATTGTGTTTTCCCTGATTCACATAATTCCGTAAATAAAAGATAGCAAAGATTCAATTAACGGCTGATGTACCCAGCTCTCCTCTCAAACAATGACGGCTATATCATGTGTCTCCGAGCATGACAAAGCCACGCTAATGTAATACGCTACAGTGAAATGATCCATAATTAACGTAGCGTCCATTTATAAAAATCAAAGGCCCAAGGGGAGCCTGCCCATTAGCGTGCCCTCTGTGCACCCCGGGATGGTGCTGCTCAGAGGGAACGAGTTCACAGGAGTTCAGCCTGAACCCTGGAGCTCCGAAACGTGAGTGAATCCACTTCTGTTTCACTGCTCCTGGGTTATGCTTTGCTGTCACTCAGCAGTGTCCATTCCTCTTCTGGACACACAGTCATTTCCTGTGAAGGCTCGTGTAAACACACACTTCCTGTTCTGGACAAATGTTTCTCATACGGAGGCTCCTTCCTGTAAATTTGTAAATGTGCACTTCATACTTCAGGAATTGATGGCCCCTCAAGTCATTCTGCACAAAAGAGCCTGCAAAATGAATAAATGATTAAAGTACTGAATCATTAAATCTCCTTTTCTTTAGCTTGTATGTCTGTATGACAGAACTGCCATTGCTGGGAAGCACCTCAGAGAGATGGTACACCTCATCTGGTTTTCTCTTGCCTTAGATCAGGGGTTCCCAACCTGGGGTGCCCACACCCCCGGCGGGTGTGTCAAAGAGCGACTTGTGTAGTGACAGGTGGTTCAGCCAGCTGCCAGTGTGCCTTGAGAAGTGGTAGTAGGTGGTTGTGTTGCGTAGATAGGAGTCTCATTGTTTATTTAATCAAAAGGAGAATCAATTTGTTCACCCACAGTATTGTATGTGGTTCAAAAATGAGAAATTAGACTTCTTTGTGATATTACTTTTGGGTGAGAACATTAATCAAACATTTCCTAGGGGTGTGTAGCGTAGAAGATGTTGGGAACCCCTGCCTTAGATGGTGGTGGCTGTTTACCTCTGGCTCTGTCAAACCAAACTGAACCTACTTGGTATGCCATAGTGTCTTTTTTCCATCCAGTCTGTTGAGCTTTCTGTATTGTGATGCTTGCCATATTATTTCTGGTCAATATTTGCATGTGTGAAAATGAAATGAGTGTAACAGTAAATTCATGTTGGTAAAACCAACACTCAAAATAAACACATAAAATCTTTTCAAATACAGCTCGATAGACACAACCCCTGTTATTTCTGTTTGTCACAAATAGCCATTAAATATGTAATATTTAAATATAAGTGAACATTTCCATGATTGCATGCGTATTTCATAGATAGAACTGGTGCAGTTTATGCAATTAATGTAATTTACACCTGTGAGGAGGACATTTTAATGACAGAGCTGTAGGAAGAGGCCGATGGAGTGGTTCTGGTTTGGAGATCAGTGTTGTGAAAGTTAAACCTGCTCTTTGAACATACTTAGCACACAGATGCAACATAATCTGATAGATTTCCTGCACACGTACTGAATGCCATCACCTACATTTACATTTAATTATACTTCTCATATTATAAATACCATTTGTGGGTGTGTTGAACTTAATGTCAACATACTATTTGAAAGTGTCTGCTTTTTGCAACATTTTTGCATTTTTATGTGAATTCTTACCATTCCCTGTGCTAAGGAAATATATTTTTAATAACATTTTTTTTTTAAATAAGTATAATTTGTGATAATTATTTTTCCACAACTACATCTAAATTCTTGGTTTCTGATTTTATCCTGGGGAAAAAAGCACACTGATTTGTATTTGTGACAGCAGAGATGTAATAATCGAGTGCAAGGAGTAAATGCATGTCATTGATTTGATGAATTAAACGGAGGAACTGAAATAATGATGGCTGTGCTTTTCCACACTCTGATCTCAAGCACGTTAAATGCACCTTCTGACGCCCGTAATGTCAGCTGTGCCACTCTGGCTTATAGTATGTGCTGGAAGGAGTCCTCGCTGTCATTTTAAATGCCATTATTTGTCCGTGAGAGCCTGACACCAATGGCAACAGTAACTAGTGGGGCTTGGGGTGGGCGGCTGGATGTGTGGGAAAGGTCAAGAGCTCATTGAGAGACTCTGGTCAGATACGGCCTTCTCTTCCTCGGCGACACTGCAGAGAAAGCTAGGAAGCAGAGAGAGAGGGAGCGAGCCCATGAGCTCTGACACACTGTATAAATGTCAGCTGGTGAAACACTGTATTTAACTCCAGTGTACACACTGTGATCCCTTTCCTGCCTCAGGAACAGAGGGCTGAGTCTCTTAATTGAGATGGTTTGGGCGGCCTGTTAGTGGACACCAGGAGCTGTGTGCTTTTATTCTCTCTAGTGATCTGTGGCCAATACGTCTACATCCTATCTGCAGTAATCATACGAGTGTGTAAAAAAAAAACACATCCTGGATTGGTTCCTGGACTCACTGTTGCTTTGATTTGATTAATTTTGCCAACTCTCTGAAGTACATAACTGACAAAGCATCTGAACTGGTCAACTGGACTGACACAGAATTAGAGAGATTTGTTTTGTCCCTCCTTTTCTGAAGCTGGAAGCCCTGGCTGGTCACATCAAAACATATTATTATATATTGAACCCTAAAATTGAATGTGTGAGAACACTGTCATCATGTTGAGCCATTCTGTAAAATGTAGAGTTGTCACAAAAGCAGTTCTTCTTTTGGCACTGTTAGCTTAGGCTTGTTATTGTTGGTGTTAAGGTCAGGGTTTCTTCCAAAACAACATGGTGGCAAATGTTTGTGAAATGAGCAATACGAGTACATTTGATTTGATTTTAGTACTGATAATTGGGAGTGGCACCTGTAGCTATATCCAAAGCCCTGTCAGACTGCTAGCCGCTCGAGGCCTGGAGCAGACTTTCCCCAGCGATGCACCATTCACAAACATTTTCACAGAGTGCGATTTCCTTTTCTTTTCTGATTTCCTTTCTGATTTTACTTGATGAGTAGACGAGCAAAGCAGACACAAACAGAGAGTGTTCATGCTGTAGTTTGCAGAACTACTTTGAAAAGGACGTGTCAGCGTAGAGTAATCATGCACGATTAATCATGGTTTTCTGAGCATTTCTCTTCATTGTATGAAGTCTTTGTTTAAAATCACAGGTTTCATTTCTCAACATTGCTTACTTCTTAGTACCTCCCTGTTTCTGCATGGCTGCACTCGGGACAGCAGCTCCACTTTGGGGCTGCTGTCCCGAGTGCACAACAACAGATACAGCTACAGTCTCTGCTCGGGGGCGCTCACTATACTTCCTGAGGAAATGGCTGAGGCCAGTGCCCAGATCTGTTAAACTGGTACAGAGCAATCAAACTGCAGCCACAGTCACTTGAGCTATGAAAGCAGTCTGAATTCTGTCATAGTGACATTAATAAGGCAAGCTTGTTGTTGACTGCACAGAGCACCAGTGCATTTCATCTCATGAAAACAACATAGCTCAATGCCTTACATTTGTTGACAGTACTGTTAGACATTAACGACAATAACCACAATAAAGAACCTGACAACAGGAGAACAAGTTTAAGGGTCTATTATGAAATTAAATCATGGGCTTGCATCAATTATAACATGTGATAAATATGTTTCCTCAGATAAGCACATAATGTATTTATACAGGTATTTATACACTGCCAAGGTACAGAGTATGAGTGTGAATTGCGCACACGAGTGTGAGTTATAAATAAGGGCTGGTATGCAGCTAGGTAAATAACAGGAGACCTTCAGTGCTCCATTAGGCATTTACACTGGAAGACAAACAGCATACGGTGCATGCAAGGGTGCAGTCATCTTGAAGTGACTCAAATCTGAATTTCTTATTTCTGATTTGTATCTGATCTAAGTCGTAAATAGTTACATGCCACTTCTTGTCTATTGTGTGCACAGCCTCCCAACAAGAACAGATTTGAAAAACAAATCGGATTTGACCACTCAGGGCAGCTCTTTAATCGCAGCCATGGAAATAATTTGAAAAGCAAATCCAGGCTGCAGGTCCAGGTGTACCCACAGACCCAAGGCCCATTTCTGCAGCCTTTTTCAATGGGCCGGTCAAGCTTGTAAAGGCTTAAAAACTACCAGAACAGAAAGTGGATGTTCTACAGCAGACAAATAATACAAGGTTTGACAGGTCTTCAGCCCAAAGGGGAAAAAATATTGATGTGTTCTGTAAACATTTAAAAATGTGTTCAAACAGCAAATCATGATGCTATATCAATGTAACCAGGGGATTGTAAGAAGTTAATTCCAGCAAATGGCTGAACGACTTACCAATTGACTGATTGACACACGTGAGCAATATCCACTCATAATGATAATGGGCAATTCCTCAGTGGCCCAATAGATTTTTATGAATATAGTCTTTCAAAGTCTGCAATATGGCCTCCAATTGAAATCAATATTTGAATCAATATTTTATCAATATTGTTTTTATGTGTGCACCAATATTCGTATTATATATTTTACATATTCATGGTATATATATGGCATCACTAGTTTTAGGCATTTGTTTTTTTGATCTTCCTCTTCATAACATGCTTGGGCATGAAGGATAAGTTCTGCTGTGTGCTCTGTTCACAGTTCATGCTGAGGGCCTCAGTAAGTTAAATTTGCTGCCTGCTAGTCTTTATTATCGCGACTGTTAGTCCCACTGCTGTGAGTGTCATTACTCTGGTTATACTATACTGTAGGTAGTGCTTGTATCAGATGCCGCACACAGAATATACAGCCTCATTCCAGGCTATAAACGAGCCGTGCAACAGAAGCATAAATTAACACAAACAAAAGAGACCATAAAAAAATCAGTTAAAAATCTCTCAATCCAGTAAAAAAAGATATAAATCCCCATTGCATGAAATCAAAGCACTTAAAGAAGTCCTTGCTTCCTAAACAATTAATGGCAGCCTATATACTGAATTAAAAATGTAATAAAGCCAGATATGACAGGAATGTGGAAATAACAGTTATCCTTCTGAACATTAAAATAGCGGGCTCCATTTGAGACTCATTTATGGACCTATACCCATTAAGAGCACATTAATACTGCAAGTGGAGTTGAAGGGCATTGTAGAAAGTACCCTCTAAATATTAAATATGGTAGTCACTGAAAAATATGTCGTCAGCATACTGGTGAATTAGCCCTATGGAAATTTCATCCATTGCTGTGTAATAACAAAGAGGAGATGAGAATCAAAGTCACACACATACACAGACTGGCACAGGCGCGCACACACACACACACACACACACACATCCATTAAAATGATCTTGAGAGCCAGTGGGGACACATGTCGTCGGTGCGTTTTCATCAGAAGCTTTTTAAGCAGGCTTTTAGATGCACCTGTGAATAAAGAGGCTCCATTTTGTGCCCCCTGGGTGGGTGTGCTTTAGATTGGGACATGTCCAATAGTCTGGGGAAGTGGCAGGGAAATGAATGGGTTTGGGGAAGGGGCTGAGGCGGGGGGGAGGGGCGGTGGTTAGGTGCTGGAGAGTTGATAATTTTGTTCTCAGGCTTTTATTAAAAAAAAAAAAAAAAAGTTTTTAGCAAGCGGTCTTCATTATTATAATTTCCTTTCCTTGGCAGGTCCCGAGTTCAGCAGGTAGTTTTTGTTTATTCAGTAAGCAAGCTGCATCAGGACCCCCCTTTCATTATCCTCCCCCCCCCCCCATTGGCCCGCATTAATATCCCTTTTGCCAACAGGTACATCAATCATTTTCCCTTATGATTTTCAAATTATCAGCTAAACGGTGATTCTGGTGGGCGGCCAGCGGGGAAGAGTCCCGTAGCGGGAGATGGGAGATTTCAGCCCTGATAAACCTGTCCACCGCTCACCACCAGTACGGCGGCGCCGCCACGGAAACGACCTTGAGGCCATTTCATATTTTGTTTGTCATTCTGGCGGTATGAAAACATTGTGGGCCTGCAGATTCCCTAATGCACACAATTACGGCAGGCCATTTTGTGGGTAACCAGAAAGTTCCATAAATCTGTGGGGTGTCAGATCTTTCATTACAAGAACTAAATAATAAAAAAATATATATATATATCACACTAAATTAAAACAAATTAAAAAGAAGCAAAATAATTACTGATATGTTAAGGCATACTGTACAATTATTCATAAACATACACACATTACATATTTGTAGCTTTGGCTAAGGTTCCCCAAGCTCTATTTTCCCCATATAAAGTTAACTTTATCAACCGTGGATTCACCAATTGCTGTGTTTTTTAAGAACATAAACCCCAAAGTTGGTGGAGGATTATTGTATTTAATTCAATTCAAACTCACTCCCAGAAGCAAACTTATCCACATTTCAGCCAGGACCCAGTCAAATGCTCCATGTCTCTTTAAGGGAATATGCAATACAATCAAAACAGACTTTTGTCCTTTTTTAGGGCAAATATGATACTGTCACATTCCAAATGACATGTTTATTTATCACCCATTAATCAGAAAACACTCAGTGAAACACTCTCTGTGAAATATAAAGTCTGTTTTCATTTAATTGAATATGCCCTTAAAAACTTTACACTAAAAGAGTTAACTTGGTCCACCGCCTCATTACGCACTGGCCATATAAGAGAATAATGGGACTGAAAGCTGAAAGCACTACTCTGGGTGTGTGATATCTGGAACCATAAACTGTACAAGAAAGACAGTGACAGCATTTAAAAGATGTAAGAGGCAGATTTAATAAAGGATGGGATTGTGTCGCGTGTTCATAAAATTACCGGCAGAATCAGATTTACAGGAGAGTAACTTTGAGCTTCTCCTCAGTGAGCTCTCGTCTGAAGGTAATTTGCTTTTTTTTTTTTCCAGGACTTGTACTTTGACTTGTTCACCAAGTTCGTTTGCTGAAAGATTGATCATCCCTCTACAGCAGACAATTAGAACAATCAAACTTCTTTAAATGAGTGACTGCCTCTGGGAATCTCCTCCTGGAGCTGAAGTGAGAGAGAAAGGAACCGAATCCACAGCACAGGAAAATAAGGCTCCATTCTCTCATGGCATAGAGTTGTGTTGGCACTTTTTGTATTAAATAACGCTTGTTAATCATTTAGGTAGCCTTGACATATATATATGCTTCACCTTGAGTTCAATTACTTGCCACTGGAATCTGAGGTGCGTAAGATTCTAGAATCTGTTCATTATTCTGTAAAAATTCATTATTCTGTGTCTTCGCTTAATCACCTGAGTGGCATAGCAATGAATACAAAAACAAATTATTTGTGGAAAAAAAAAACCGTGGTTATTGCTGTGAGGTGATTATAGCTAGACCTGTAACAAGGATGTATAAAATACAATTCGTGTTTAAATGGCTTGCAGGCAAGATAATCAGTTTGGGAAAGTTACAAAGTCAAAAAGCAAAAGAATACGCAGTAAAGCTGTCCTTATTATGAGCATGGAGTAAAACTTGAATCCAGGGTGTAAATTGGTATTGCATTTGTCCAAACGTTGATGGTCTGATGGCAATGGCAATGCAGCAATGAGTCCTGACTTCTTCCCAAGCTATAAATATTACATAAATCATGTGTTGTCTGACCTGTCAGAGGAGCAAAGTCAATGTATAATCAGTTCACAAACCTGCAGGTTCCCAGCATGCCAGGAGAGGTCGCTAAAGAGCGATGAGACTGAGCTTTGCTAAAGGCCCATTTGACTCATTCTAATGTTTTTCAGCTACACAACTATCACATCCTGTAGTTTTAAAACATTGCTCCAGAATGATCTCAATAGATCAACATCAATAGAACTTTAATGTAATTGAGTGTCAAGTATGAGAATGTTGGCTGTAAAGTCTTTTTTTTAAGTTTCTGACATCCTTTTAAAATTATTTCCTACATGCATGTGTGCTCATGTTACAGATGTGGTGTAGCTCCCCTGTTACTGAGGAAATGAGGATGTGTTACTTTTCCAGCGTTTTCCATGAACACCTATATCTCTGCTTCAGTTTTATGAGAATTTCCCAGAGTAAAATGTCATGGCTTACTCCTTCTCTCACCCTGACATGTCTGAACCAGCTGTTACCTCACCGATGTGTATCTCTGGCCATAGTCAGTGATGGTGCTTCAGGCTGAGGCTCAAATGAAAGCATCGGGACACACAGCTGCACCACGGACATGTCACGTGTGTGTGTGTGTGTGTGTGTGTGTGTGTGTGTGTGTGCTCTGTTAGCTACCTGCAGGGCCTGCTCCAGAGCCGTGTCAATGTGAGGCTCTCAGTTGCTCTGGAGCAACTGCCCAGGCGTGGTGTGGGTGGCTAGGAGGGGGCGTGGAGCTCGAGACAGGTGGGGGTGGGGGTGGTGCTAATTTGTATTTCGAAGTTCGCAGCAGAGCCCCTCTCCAGACACTTGCCCAAGCTTGGGAATGGAACTCATAAATAAGATTAATTAATTTTGCGAGCATGGACATGGCGGCTCCTGATTCACACACAGCACACATTAGAATATTAAAACCGATTCGTCCGACTGCCGGGTGCATAATTATCTGAGGCGCGTAGCGGGGCGGGGCGGGGTGGAAGTGATTGATCAGTCTCTTAATTCCATCGGGGTCACAGAGAGGTGGATCCAAGTTCACTCTGTGAGATTTAAAACGCTTCGGTCTTCCCCTGCTCCAGCCTGTTGCCCCACTGCCTCACCTCTTTATGTAGTCCAGGTTATCACAGTCGGATTCCTGCATGCTGAAACCTTATGGCTCCACCGCTTACGGTCACTGTGATGGAGGGAGGCTGCAGCCAAGAGTTCACACCTCCGTGCCATTCCCTGTTGCCATGGTGCCCCTCACATTCCGTGTCCTTGCTGAGGATTCCATGAGCTTTTGAGAACAGGTCTTTTTTTTTTTTTTTTTTTACCAAAATTAAGTCTTGCTTACGCTCAGAGTCTGCAGCACGGAAAGATGATTATTAACATTAGGTTGTTCTCAGTGCTGCTGCCAGTACACATTTTGATAGAGAAGAAAGTAAAGATAACAAATGAGTATTCTGATTTTCTCTGGGTATCATGTCAACTTCATGAAATTATTATGTAAATGTACTTTTTTATACTTTACATTTACATAACGTGACACAGTGGGGAATATGATTATTAAACTGTGAGCTATGATATCAACATAAAATTACCTGTTTCCGTCTTCCACGATGTGTCAACCTGTCAAAATATGCAACCATATTTTTCATTAACCTGTGAAAATATAATTTATATCTCTGAATATTCATGCCTTCAAAGTCTGTTTCTGTTGTGAATATGTATTATAAATCTGTAACCACAAACCCAGAAACTTTTTCATTTTCATTTAAGACTGCAGAGAGGTTCAGCTTTTACTTTGGAGAATGAAGTATCTAAAACAAAACAAAACAAAAAAAAAAAGTATTACAAAAAATTGAAAGAAAGGAAGTTTCACCCACTCAACAAGGCATTCTTTGAGAGCTTAACATTTAGCCGGCCAGAAACTCATTTCATTCTGCCAGCTGAAGCAGGCTCTGTCATAATGTTATCACGGAGGTGGCACAGAGGAGTCGTGCTCAACAGGCTTAGTTTTCTGTCCCAAAGAGCTGTAGGTTCAGTTTCCCAACAAATCCATTCAGTTAACATTAAGCTAACTGATAACATGTTTGAAAAAGGAAAAAAAAGTTAGTAGTCTATATTCAGCCTCCCTGAATAAAGTACAATATATACAGATGAGTAAATAAAAGAGTTAAAAAGCTTAGTCCTCTTAATTAGTTACCATTACTGTATTGCATATAACATGTAACATATGCATGTGGGTTTTCTCTTTCATTTCTGAAGGAGTTATTAAGTTGCAGCATATGTATCTCCCCTGCTCTTTCAGCGGGGGAATGTTTTGGGGTTCGGGGGGGGGGGGGGGGGGGCGATGACGGAGGCCCAGCGCTGCGGCTCATGTCTCCCCTGCTCTTTCATTGCTGGGGTGTTTTGGGGAGCGGGATGGGGGTTGCAGGTTTGAGCATTTACTCCAGCTCAGGGCCCTATCACAGACAGGGCTGTGCTAATCTGCTCTGTATGTGAACATCAGACTGGCTGATCCAAAGAGCAGACAGAACATTACAAACCCCACTAATGCAGACTAAAGGTCTGTATCAGGGAGGTCTGAAGGTAAGATATGACCTTCAGTCCACACTCAAATAATTCAGTCAAAATGATCTAATGGACCAGAGATCTTTATTACATACAAATACTACTACTACTAGTACTAGTACTGCTACTACTACTACTAATAATAATGATGAAATTAATAAATGTTAGTGGTTTGACAATTTTATAAGATTAATTATGTATGAAATTATGCATGTAGCTAATTTATCTATTACTTTTTCAACCATGCAATTTCCATATTTAACTGACTAAGGTCAACTAAGTTCCATAATATACACATAAGCATATGTGTGTGTGTTATTATATGGACATAATGGTCACTGAATCGAATCTCTCATTAAAAGTATCGTGGCAAAATAAATGAATATAGAGCCATCGTGTCCAGAATCCATGCCATGGAATAAGCTAAGACTGAATGTCACCTGAAGAGTCTGTTCAAGGTTCATCTGAGGTGGGAGACCCAATGATGTCAGAATTCTTGTGGATGTCAGATAGCTTTGTTATGGTCCCAGAGGCCAGCAGACTGGAAGAATGTTTTAAATCCTTAGCATGCTAGAACCTAAGTTACTAAATGAACCTCTGAATTACCATCTTAGACTTCTTCCACTTTTCCATTCCCTTAGAAAAAAGGTAAAATATATGTACTGCGGTACTCAGAAGAATTGAAGGGAGGAAAACATTCCTTCTCTAATCCCATTGGACCGCTTTCAGTTCCTGTTCCCTCCCTCTGCCTGGAGATACTGCAGGAACTTGAACAACAACTGTCAGGTAGTGAGGTGGATTTCTAATCATCCCAGGTGCTAGCACTTGCCTTCAATTAGGCTTTATATTAAAAGCACATCCTGTTAAGTCAAAGGGATTTATATTTATATGGCTCTAGTGCTAACCAAATGTGATTTAGACCTGGAATTTCATGCACAATTATGCCTTATGAAGATCTCTGTAATCATTGATGCAAAAAGACAAGCATTAAATATGAATCAAACTTTGCTTTGATTAAAAATAACTCAAAATGCTGTCAAAATTAGACAAAGCTGTGCGTCTTGCTAAATAATACAATGTGGGGGAAGTCAACAGCATTTGATCCACAGAATAAAAAAGCAGGCACAAATGAAATCAAAGATAGCTAGTTACTGAAATACAGATACATCGTTTGGAAAGATGGCTCAGAAATAAAGACTGTTTTAATTACTGCTTTTGATGTGTGCCTTTTTAAAGTTGTATTTATGCTTGGTATCCTGGCTAGCTGACTGGGCTAGTTCGTTATCATAGCTTGTCTGACTGTAGGATAGCTTCTACGTTCCATAGTAATGAACGACAGGTATAAAAAAAAAAAAATCACAGTTCAGTTCAGAAGGCACTGTGGCAATGATGAGGGTTTGGGGTCAATTTCATTTCAACCCAATTCAATTCTGTCAATTAACTGAAATTCATCCCAAAAAAACATGCTAAGGGAAAAATGATTGCTAATGTTCCTGGGATTTTTCTTTAAATCAATGAACTGATTTTAATTTAATCCCCTGAACTGATCGCTGCTGTTTCCTGTTTTTTGATTAGCAGAATTAATGCCACCACATTTTCTGATTTCATTCATTTTCCTGTAGATTTGCTGTGCACTGTGCTGTTACTGGACTGCAATAGCATGTCAGAACAAGCTAAAGTATTACATCTGAGCAGCATTACTTTGTTACAGTGGGCACCTTTGCTTCTGGATGTATTGGCATGTAAGGCTCACTGAGACACAATGATGGAATGGGAGAGACAGAATTCCACTCTTTCAGGAACCTCACATATATAACATGTAACATGTAATGCAACCCAGTCATGATATAGCCTTAAGTGTTTTTTTTTTTTTTTGTGGGGGGGGATAGTTAAATTTTGGGAAAGCCCCTTGGTGTGCAAAGCCCTGTGACCAGTGGGCAGAAAAAAATGAGGCATATACGTCTTCCACAGTAAATTTTAAAAACACAAACACAATAGCAGGGATGACACTGCCTGGGCATAGTTACAGTGACACATAGGCTTTGAGATTAAAAAGCGAGTATTCTCTCTCTCTCTCTCTCTCTCTCTCTCTCTCTCTCTCTCTCTCTCTCTCTCTCTCTCTCTCTCTCTCTCTCTCTCTCTCTCTCTCTCTCTCTTTTAAAAGCCCCCAGGAATATAAACTTGAGAAAAAAACCTGTGAGAGTGAATGGGGCTAGGGGCTGAGGCTAATGAAAGCAGAAAGGCTCTGAGGTGCTGTTTGAGGCCGAATGGATCAACGCCGTGCAGAGTCCCATGCCATTACGCAGTCCATGCATGCAGTACCGAGAAGAAGCATGTATCCATGGGAAAAAAGAAAAAAAAAAAATTCCACACTACTGCAGAGTGGACAGTGAACATCTCTCCTCCAACACTGATTGTATTCACTATCACTGTGACACCATGTGAAAGCTATGGACTTTGAACTCATAAACACTTGGTCATTGAGCAATATAGCAAAGCATTGTTTCTGCTGTGTCCATGCTGAGTGATAATTGGACATCGATGAGAGGGCTGCACACACCATAATATAATATAGTGCCCTATAATAGTATAATATAATATAATGTAACATAACATAACATAACATAACATAACATAACATAACATAACATAACATAATATAATATAGTGCCCTATAATAGTATAATATAATATAATATAACATAACATAACATAACATAACATAACATAACATAATATAATATAGTGGTGTTGAAATCAGGTCCTGGATGGCTACAGTGCTGCTTTTTAGTTTCTTCTGCACTTTATTTATTCATTTAAATCACTGACTGGCTATAGAGTCCATAAACCTGGTTGAAAAGGCCTAAAATGACTGCCAATTGAAAGTAAATGAAAAAAACCTGCAAACTCTGTGGTGCTTCAGGCCAGGAGTTTCATACCCCTGCCATAACAGATCCACCTGCATGTTTAACATGTGAGAAATCTCAATATTACATTACATTACATTACATTACATTATAGTCATTTTGCAGACACTCTTATCCAGAGCGACTTGCAGCTCAAAGTGAATTATGCTCAGGACAAGAGTGCTAAAGTACTAGAGGGGGGTAAAAGTCCCAAGTACCAGAAGGGATCGCATGGACTAAACCCTGTGGATGACCTGTTGAAGAAAGAAAACAAAATCCATTAGTAATATCAAAAACAATCATAAGACAGTAACAGTATGTTGCTGCAAGTGGGCCTATGGCTAACCAGAGGAGCTATTTTGATTAAGAGCTTCCCTTGGCTTTTTTTCAAAACATTCACAAAAGCATAGAAGAAAAGGGTAACAGAAATTCCATCAGGCCATGTTATTTTCCTGCACTGCTCAGAAGTCCAGTTTTTGTGCTTGTTGAAGAAGCTTGCACATGCTTTCACATTAGCCTTGAATAAATTGATTCCAGACGCAGGCCCTGCTATAAATATAATGTTTGATAGTCGCATGAATAAACAGACAATGATGGACAGCAATGGTCTGACAAATAGCAGCGCTCCTCTGAAATATATGCTTGTCCCGTGAGGAATGAATGGCTGTAGATCGAGTGCACTGTAGTACCTAGAGACGTCAAAGGAAGCAGCTTTCATGGGTTTAGACATAATGCATCATTTACTTCCATCAAATACTGAACACTCAGGCTGCTGCATTGTGCTTCATCAATACTTCACCTTCAGCGTGGCCTCTGCTCAGAAATGTAAAATGCAACATGAATCATACAACAAATATAAAATATACCATCCCATATCCATTTTTGTTTACTAATTTCATTGTAAATTGTAGAATTTTATTATTACTATTATTATTATGATTGTTGTTGTTGTTATTATTGTTGAATACAGTAAATACTGTGAATAAATGAAATATGAACATGTTACAAACATAGTTGATTCTCCAAGCATTTTTTTCTGTGAAGAGGGCAAAAAAAAAATGTTTCAAATTCTGGGGATTTCTCAGTGATTCACCAGCAACCCCAATGGTATACTCAAACATGAAACAAAATATTTTTTATCTTTTATTTATTTATTTATTTTGAGGTGGATTACCCTTTAAACCTCCTGTGTGAAATACAAAGTCTGTGTCAAGCATACCAAAGATGTATCCACATGGCATAAATGTCATAATAAATTACCTATACACTGTTTAAAAACCCTGTTTCTTCCGCCCTGTTCTTTTATCTATTAGGTACTGACATAAGGGGGAAGAACAATTCAATTTTACCAAAACTAAGATACGTTTTAATGTTAGTTTTTTTTTTTTTTTTTGTTCAAATCGCTCCGGTTTGTACCCGTGCTGTGAGAGACTCGTGCTGTGAAGACAGCTGTTTGGCGGGTACTGACCGAACCAGCGCAGTCTGTGGCCAGCAGTCTCACTGGCAGTGGGGGGAGACCAAACTCCATCAACCATTCATCAAAGCTGGAGGTGCTACAATGGAGCTGTCAAAAACAGGCTCTCTTAAACCAATCAGCACTGTTGGCTCTCCCTGGTAAGCCATCATGATTGGCTGAGACCAGAGAGTTCCTGACAGCGTATGTTGGCGCTGTTTACTTTTTGGTTTTGTGACACCTCACTCACTCATCACTGTTGAGAGGATGATCCTTGGGTGAATTTGCCATGGTATGTCTGACGTATGTGGAGATAGAGAGGGTTTTTTTATTGTTTGAATTATCTTGCAGTGCAGGAGGAGTGTCCAGAGGTAAGTCGGCCTGTGTCTTATGCGTATGAAGTGCAGACATGGAGATGTAACTGAAGCAGACACCAAACAAAGATTAATTAAAATATTTTAACCCACAAACCTAGATCCTCCATGTCCTATTACCCCTACCTGACCACTATGTGGCAGCACCACCACCGACCTCGGTCTGATGGCATGTAGATGTTTTCATACCTTGGGCTCAGTAGCCTATCTGTTTGCTCACAGTTCAGAGACCGCTTACCTTTGATTTAGTAATCTTGTTACAAGGCTAACTGCTAGACTAGCATCTACACACCTTTTAAGATGTGGCATGTAAATGGAGGTGGGTCCTTAATTACTGTTTTTAAATGGGGCTTCTCCACGACTTGAGCTCTGATGAAGCAGTAACACAGCTTGAACAGTGGCTAGCAGAGAGTGAGGAAGTGGCAGCTGGTATAGCAGGCCTTAGAATGGAGTATGCGCTTGTCTAAGGTCCTCCAAACCAACAGGAGGGCTGTAAATAAACATGATCTCATGCAGCATGTTTTCATTCAGTTTATTTTTTTAAGTGTAGCACAAACAAGCATATAATATTCATACAACCCATGCTTAAGCTACCTTTTATACTGAGAAGTGTATGAATACTCATTAGTAGTCATATTGCATTATATATGATTGCACCACAGAGCACTGAAACAAGGAAAAACAACAACATGAGTTTAGGTTGTCCTAATTGTCTTTTAATTAAAGAAAAACCTCTGTTTCGTTTTTGCAACTCATCTGTCTTTTTAAAAACAGTGTTTACAGAGTAAGAGTCTTTGTTACAGGTATGTGTGAAGGCTGCATTTTAATAGCTTGAAAAATGCATTTTGTTAACGAAAGGAAGACAATTTAAAGGCTTTTGTTGTTTTTTTTTCTGTGCATATTCAGCAAATTTGGGTCAGTGTGTGAATACATTATGCGCTGTGTGAGCACCCTGTGCTGCTGTAGATTCCCAGGGCTGATGTTGATCTATCTGCAGGCTTAACTTAGACACAGGGCAACACATTTAGGGCAAGATCCACAAGATCCGTAACCTGTGCTATGTGAGTGGGGCTCGAACATGCAGCACTTCAACCACAAAGCACCACTTATGAAAGGGTGCACTCAAACCACTAATAGACCCAGGCCTTCTTGTCTTTAATAAATTTAATTCAACAGGGAATACACACAACAGGATTTCACATTTACAAACTGAAATTCAAGGGTATCACAGTTTCAGGATCTTTTACAGGAGAAATGACACACATAAGATATATTAGAAATACCTTAAACAAAACAGGCAACGCGTGCAGTTTTGTGAGTTGTATGTAAAAGAAGTTTGGAAGAAAAAGGAAACAGACTTCATAATGTGAAACACTCAATTAAGTCATGAGAATGTTCCTAATAGGACGCTGGAGACTGTATGTAACAGTCAGGGCTAAATTGGAGGCCTTCTGTTCTTTATGTCTGAGATCTTGCTCTCGCTAACTAGATCTGGCAGTGATCTCTCCTCTGTTTTTCTGTTATTAGCCCTGTGAAGGGTGGTGGTAAGTAGAGACAGATGCCGTTGCCTTTACACAGTTTTCCGCTGCTACCCCTCAGAATTGGTAATGGAGCTTCCAGGTCCTTCACACCAGGGATTAACTGAACTCTTTATCACAGCTCTTATCGGTGTGACCTCACTGTTACTTGGTGTGACCTCAGTGTTCATTGTGTGGTCACAAACTCAGCGTGACCTCAATGTTGGTTGTGAGTCACAAACCCTGTGAGCTTGGACACAAATTATTTAGGAATTTTCTTGTTTACATTAATATTTTTCTGCAACATATGTCAGACTGCTGCTTGTTGCATTTGATGACTGTGGTCTAAAGTTAAAAAAAAATCAGAGAGAGCTTTATTTAAGATGACTTTAAAGCCAAAAGGGAATGTATCAGTATGGATTTCTGCTCTGTAGTCAGCTCCTCTCCTCTCTTCCTCTGTGTGACCAGTCTCCATGTGGATAAAAAGATGGAACTATTCATTGCACAACATTCTGGCTATCATCATCACCTTATAGTTAAAATGGTAATTTCTTGGAATGTTGGACCAGCTCAAACCAATTAAATCTTAGAGGAGCTACAGTGATTAAGTTGTTTAACTATGCAAATGTAAAAACCACACACACAAAGTCCTATCTCCTTGCAACTCATTCAATATTGAGATAATAGGAATTTCAAATTGAAAAGGCCCATTTTCGGCCCATGTGAGTGCACAGCCTATTTGTTTCTGCCTGAAATTCATTTGGTTTATGAATATGAAAGAAAATGTATGCAAGGAATGAAATATCATACTGTTAAAATGAAAGCATTATTTAGCAGGCTAGAGTTATTGTCCATCTTTAGTGAATACAAATGTCCCTTCAGGTTCTTTTACATAAGACTACTTTTTGAAAGTAAAATGTAATGTAGATTTTTTTTTTAAGTTTGCAACCTTTTAGAAACCAATGTGGATATCATATATATCATATATATCATGAAGTTAAACAATGTATATTGAAAAAATATCCATTGGATTTTCAGAACAGGCACTCATATTTTTTTTTATTAATTACAGTAAGGACTTTTATTTTATCATTTTTTTTAATCAAGCAGCAAATTAAGCTTACAAATACCCCTGTATTTCAGTCTGCTCACACCTGTCATTGATCATGCTTGCATATGCACTTGTCAGTTGTATATTCTTGTAAATGATCTTGTGAATTTGAATTTTTTTTCTTGCTCACAGTTAACCAGTTAACCGCAGGTGAGGTTCATCATAATTAGTCTCCAGCTCATGAAAGTTTGGCTTGTTGTACCACTCTGGACGAGTCTGAGGAAGGCTTAATTTCAAAATGCATCGGGAACGTGCCTTTCCTTGTTTAAATTGTTCCATTCCATTGTTCCGATATGGTTTGGTTTCTCACAAACTACGTTTTTATGTGGTTGAACCCGAGATATACAGGCACTGTGAGGAGGCTCACCTGCTACCTGTGTTTGCTGTTCTAAAAGTCCATGGATACATCACTTTTTTCATTATTTTGTTTATCTTTACTTCCCTATCTCTATATCTTGATTAGTTTAATTTCTAGATTGTTTACTTAGGTTTTTTGTTAATTAGCACCTGTTGTTAATTAACCTAATTTGTTGAATGCAATTAGAATGTCTTGATATTTCAGATTAATGAATACATTTAGAGTCATTGATAAGGTTATTGTTTGTTTGTTATTTACGCTGATAAATTGGGCTCCCCTGTCAAAGGCCTGAAATATAAATATACATTCGTTTCATCCATCCACACTACTTAATTGGTTCTCCATGCAAAGATGAACCTTTTGATCCATATCTGATATACATAACTCAAGGTGGAATCCTATTAGAGTTATTATATAGATACTGTACATATGCAATTAAAAATAAAGTACAAACAGAGAAACAGCCTCTGGTCTCTGGAAACATAATTTAAAATATTACAGGCTGACCTGGATGGAACTGGAAGCAAATTGTGTTGCAATTTAGACTCCTCAAACAACAACTACAAATTCACCTGAGCAAAACAGAGAATGAGCGCAGGATGTGAAAATTGTTTTTGTAATAAGTCTGCTCCATGAATTTTGATTTAAAATTTCCCCTTTTTTCAAATTTCAGGTTGCCATTTTGATCTTGCTAATTGACGGCATAAAGGTGTATTGCATTTTCAGGCATGGTGAACTTCAGCAAGAATCAGAGGAGACTCAATGACACCCTCCACAGAACCATGCGGAACACAGCTGCAGTTACACTGTATGCTGAGGATGAATAACGAACCCCAATAAAGCTGTTAAGCTCATTTATGACCTGACGGTATGTCATGATATAGCTACTTCATTAGCATTTAGTTTAGGGCATTTAGTTTACTTATCTTTGTGTTGTCTAGTTTCCTCCTTGTAGCCTTATTCAAGATGGCTCAGAAGCCAAAAGGTAATGAGTCAGGATGGACTTCCTGTTTTGTAGTCTGCGCCTCTCCTCTCCTTCTCTGTGTCACTAGTCTCCATGTGGATAATAAGATGGAGCTATTCGTTCCAGACGTACTGTAGACTGCTGGATGAATAACGAGCCTTGATAGGGGCATTAAGCTCGTTTATGCCCTGACGGTATGTTTTAATTGCTTTGTTTTGAGGGCCAGAGAGAGCCTGTGTGCAGGTTCCTACCCTGCTCATAGCTTTTGAATGCCTTCATCCTAATTGCCAATTACAGTGTTTTGAAATGTACAGGACTTGGCATGTGTAAACGTGTGAAGTACTTTTTTTTTCATTTTAGCTTCACATAATCACAGTAATTGCAGACATTTCACTGATTTGTTTATGATGATCTTTGATTTTCTTTCACAGTATCACATCAGGGGAGATCTGGCCTTGTCTGACCTGCCCAATAAGATCAATTCATTTTTGTGAGAAATAGCATTCACTTCTTTTCCTGCATTCTGATACATTATGGTGGTGACAGATGAAAAAAAAAAAAAGTGACAGAGATTAACCCATGCGATGGAGTGGGTGAACATATGTATTTGTCATTGCTTGATACAGCTAAGAGATCCATGGTCATCATTTAGCACAATGGAAAGGACCACGCATCGACTACATTCTGAAAGTATGATGCGAAACAGGCTGGGGTCTTAGCACTGCACAGGTTCACACTTTCAGACACACACGTTCTGTTAACAGAAACGCAATAACTTTTCTGTTTCTGTTATTGCATTTCTTTTGTTTAGCACATGCTGTGTTATTACAACCAAACGGCAGGGCAGCCCCCATCACCCATATGTTTCAGAGATCACCTGACAGGAAGGGGAGGGGACAGCGGGTGGTGGCGTATTTTGAAGAAGAGAAGGTCAATGGAAATTTGTTGAGGCAATGTTTGATTCAAAGAACAATCATTCACAATGAGGATGAGAGCTCTAGAGATGGATTTGCATGCCTGTGTGACATTTGGAGGGTAGATCCCTGTGGTGTGTGTTGATTTTATTTATTAATTTAGTTATTTATTTATTTATTTAGTTACTGTCGGTTTGTGCGTTAAGACTGTAGTAAACACTCCTACCATTTCCCAACAGCACATTTCACCAATTTATGCACAATGTCTTTTTTGTTCCAAGTGTCTTGTCCCGCAATATCCCAAAAACGAATTCAGTAGAATTCTTTTTCAGACAACATTGAATGTGTTTGGAAGGAATTTATTGTGATATGTTATGTGGCAAGTTTTATATCGGTACAGACATTTGATCTTGGGCTTGGAGTTCAAGGGGATAGCGTCATGCCTCACTATTTTGTATGACGTGAACCCCCCACTTGACCACTAGAAGAGAAGGTGAAATACAGAAGAAAGGAAAGAAGACATGAAGGTGAAGATGGAGAGGAAGCAGAGAGTGTGATGGAGAGAAGGAGAGAGAGTACGTGGCAAGATAATACCTGCATAGAAAACCAGATTGGATGGACAGAGGTATTTGAGTGAGGGGTTGTTTGAAAATACTTCTCCTGAACATTTGTTTTAACAAACTCCAATAATTGAACAGAAAAGAAGTAAACATCAGAGGCTAGAGACAGGGCTGGGACCCAACTTGGGGGGTTGGGGTCATCTTCCTCTCAACCAGTAAGAGAGGGGGGTACCTTGGAAGATCTGCCATTTTATTTCAGTTTGTTTTTTGTCTGGCTTATTCACACACCTTCATGCACATATCACATACAACATGTATTAGGTCAGGGCACAAACATTTAGTTTCTGGCGTTAATTCAACGTCCAGCTTTTGGGTTGTAGTAGATACCCGAATGGTTTAAACCTGCAGGTTTGTGCCTGTAACAATCAGCCAAGCTAATGGAGTATTTTTGATTGCCTAACAAGTGGAGAAATCCCTCCCTGTTCTTCTGGCTTTTCAAGCTAACTACATCTTGACAGTAATTTTGTGTTACAAATCCTGAAACTACAGCTTAATGTCGCAAAGTGTGAGGTAATTGCAACAGATGTGCGTGTGGTTTTAGGCTTAAATGTTCAGGCTGTAAAAGTACAACAAGGACAAACTGCTCTTGTAAACTGAGGTAATTTCCAGAAATTGTCTCAAAAAAATAATGAACAGACATTCTATTTATTATTAACTTCTACTGTTACATGCAACACGGAAGAAAATATTTAAATTCATATGTCTTGTTTAAGACAACATTCTGAAACTGTTGTCATGGCAGCCTGCTCTAAGGCTGTGATAAATTACGGATTGTGATAATTGATCTTCGGTTCATCTGCTCAAAGTTTTATAA
The DNA here is from genome assembly GCA_022829145.1 of Albula goreensis. Lineage (NCBI taxonomy): Eukaryota > Metazoa > Chordata > Actinopteri > Albuliformes > Albulidae > Albula > Albula goreensis. Next base: position 7,399,256 of record CM040745.1, on the reverse strand, counting down.
GGAGCAAAGTGTGGATTGTATTACATGTTTGAATGGAGTCTTTCCATTCAAACATATGATAGCATAAGCCCATAAAGTGATCAAGTCTGTTCTGACTGAATTGTATTTTGCCCGTAAAGAGAGCAAGTGCATTTGACTGGGTACCTGCCGAAGTGTGTCTTCTTTAAAAAAAACACACACACACACACACACACACAATATGATTGGGGTTAAAAATCTGAGAATCGTGTTTTTGAAAATTTTCCTGATGGGAAAAGTGTTTTATCTCTCTGTCTCCCTCTCTCTCTCTCTTTCTCGCTCTCTGTCTCCCTCTCTCTCCCTCTCCCTCTCTCTCTCTCTGTCTCCCCCTCTCTCTCTCTCTCTCTCTCTCTCTCTCTCTCTCTCTCTCAGTCTCCCTCTCTCTCTCTTTCTCTCTCCCGCTCTCTCTCAGTCTCTCTCTCTCTCTCTCTCTCTCTCTCTCTTTCTCTCTCTCTCTCTCTCTCTCTCTCTCTCTCTCTCTGTCTCTCTCTCTCTCTCTCTCTCTGCACAGTGTAGAAAATGATTTCAGTTTGCCAGCCTCTGCTGCATGGTCTGTGGTCACTGACGGAGGGCTGCGCTATGAAATCCACTCAAACATGGGGCTTCAAGGTAAATAAGCGCCTGAAATAAGGCGTGGTCATACCCTGTGTCTTTCCTCCATTTACCAGATTCAATTATTCTATGACATTTATGATTTTTTGGATTAAATATGGAGGGGAGACTGTTGCCACATAGTGCGTTTTATGTTCTTACATCTGATAATAGCATGTGTAGAATACAGATTAAACCATTCAGAAACCTCTCCCCGCTTTTCAAACTGAAAACAACGAGAGCCGACAAAGGTATAAGGATTATAACGTTTTTTTTTACTTGAGCTTGAATTGGTTATTCGCACTCCAACCTCAAAGCAGAAATGATGATGTGCTCAGTAATTTACTTTGTGTTTTAGCTTTTTTTTTTTTTTTTTGTAGGCTGTAAGTTGACCCATTGAAAGTTGACCAGGATGTGACCGGTCAACGCTGACCGCAGCTTGAATGACCAACGCCGTCCTCCCATCTGCGCATGTGTCCGTGACCCTTTCAACAGGACTCTGGGGTGATCTGTATTCAGCGTAAGCGTGAGCTGGGGATATGTGATTATACAGGCTCCTCTCTGGCCAGGCTGACAGAGACCCTTCTGCCCTTACTGCGCAGCCCTTCAGCTGAATCACAATCAACGCTGCGCAAGTATCCGGCAGATTTACCATTATATTTACTTACACATTTGCCAGGCATTTTTCCTCTTTGAGTGAAGCTCATTCAAGCTTTATCAAGGCCATAAATAGAATAACCTTGTAATAGTCTTAAGCTTTTCATCAATGTGAGGGAGATAGGGGGGGTTTGAGGGGGCAGACATGCAGTTAATTTCTGTGCATTATGAAAGATGTGGACTGCAAACGGGTACGTGCAAACACACATTACAGTGTGTGGTGTGAACCTTGACATGTGGATCACATCCTCCAGAATGTATTTCATCACAAATACAATAGAGCGTTGTGTTCTGAATACATAAGACCTTTTCTTTCAGGACCTCCTCTCCTTTATTCAGTTCTGTCTGCTATTTCAGATTTATTCTTTTATTTTACGATTTAGACCGCTTGTTTGCATATCATTACAGATTGGTACCTTTTCTATGTAATTAAACAGAAGCGCTACCATACGTCTTTGGATTTATTAAAACAGATAGCCAATGAAATCCAGAGCAATAATGCATATTAACTACTCTCTGTAGATTTGGTACTACACCCACCAAAAACAATCTAAATATTTCGAAAAGACAGTAGATTTTGCATTGGTTGATGGTTGAGGGGACCTCACTAATTTCCTTGTAATAAATATATTCACTTTTTTGTCATTTATAATGGATGTGCAAGGACTGTAAAAGATTAATTAGCAGCATCATTTTCTATAACAAATTGCATGGCCCTTTTAAATGAATATTTGTTGGCTAAAAAATTATATTAATGCAGAGGAGCAATCTAAGTAATGACAATAATTATTCATTGCAGGCATTTTGTTCATTTTAGCTCTTTGTGACATAGTTCAGATGGGTGACTCAATCCTATCTCTCATTAACCTTTTGGAGTGAAGAGTGTTTGGAACTCAGCAGCTTGTCAAATCCTTTTCACTAATTTGCAAGGTTTGTGGTAAAAATGGATGGCTTTAAAATAGTTTTAGCTCTCAAATTTTTTTCTGAATACAGCAATCATCAGTCAGACCATTATTCACTATAAACATTTTACATTCTTAAGTTTAGACACCTTACGTTTTATTGCTGCCGTAATATTTTAAGTTATGTCAACTTGTGACCAAAATTAGTTTCAACAAAACTTACTATTTTCAGTCAGCATCATGATTATTTGCTACTTTTGCTGAATAAACAAAACATAAGGGTTAAACCAACTGAAATGCAAAATATTTTTAGTGTGTCAAAAATTAGTTAAAAGTGAAGCTACCTCAAAGTTGGTAATGAACTCAAATTTTTTTTCGGAGGGAACAGGTGTTGCTTCCAGCCCTGAAACCAGTCTTCTGCAGTCAAAACTTTTGGCATCAGTTTCAATTTCTCTATGCACAGTTTCAAAGCATTAAAGCAAGACTCCACGGTGTGTTTAACAGGTGTCAACGACAACATCAGACATGCTGCAGTGAGATTATTTTCACTAATGAGATTCCTCTGCCATAAAGGAGCTTTCAGAAATATAGTTTTGTCCTTTGGGGTATGGAGACTTTTGGTATGCAAATACAGGAAATGATTGGGAATGGAAACAGAATGTGTAGACTCCAAGATGTATAAACTCATCACCTACTCTTAAAAAAATGACAAAATCAAAGACAGGGTTATCAACTCGCTCTGGGCCATCAGTAAAGCTGAAATCAAGCTTGATGTCTTAATTTGTTTTTGATAATGGCCGTATCAAAACTCAACTTAATGTCAAGATTAAGTAATTCCAAAATCATATATCAAAATGATACAGTAAAAAAAGAAAAAGACCACCTTTTGAAAATAAACAAATGAAGGAGAAAAAAAGCTTCCATTGGGGACTGTTCTGAATGTGTATCTCCTGCCCGGGGATGAGCCGGTCTCCCACACTTCTGTGCTGCAGAGCTGCCATCATCAAAAATGAAAAAAGTATTTGTATTTGGGAAAGTATTTGTGTTAGCCTCATACATCTTAGCAGCCACTATTTCTGCATTTCAACTATGGTACCTCTCTCGAGCAAGCTTGTATCTGCTCTTTCACGGAAAATGTTATGAATCCAATCCCAAACCTAAAAAATCTTGAAGAAAAAAAAATCAGATTCCATAAAATGTATGACCATTGATGGCCATTGTTTGTCCTGAAACTTGAATAGTAATATTTATTTTGAAAAGAAACTTTCATCTCTTTTCTGTGAAATCATCTCTTTTTGTGTGTGCCCACGTATGCACATTTGACAGAAAATGTACATAAAAAGTGTAATGAAAAGATTAAATAAAAACACTTTGTAGTGTAATTTAAATGGCTCCACATCTAGCTTACACTAATTTCCTTTCTATGTGGTATTTTGACCATCTGCTCGGAAACTGTGAGATGATGAAGCATCTAATGTACAAATGAAAGACGTTTTAACATTTGCTCCTCAGCGCTTCTTCAGCTAAAGAAATCTCTACTCGTCCAAGGAAAGACATTAAAAAGTGTATAAATTAACAGAATTGGCTATATTGGTAATCAAAAGTCACCTGGATAATTGTGAAATAAACATAAGCATTAGTAATTATGCCGCTAATGTGCAGTGAAAATGATGTGCATTAAGGCGATACATATTTCATGAGCCGTGTGTGACTGGCTGCTCGCTGCTGAGAGCTCCCCACGCAGAAACTGACCTCGGCTGTAAGGAAAATGAACCGTAAAGGAAACACATGTTAAATCCTATGTAATGGGATGAGGTGATCGCTGTAATCCAGCAGGATAAGGCATGACATCGCCCCAATGATAGCACGTATCGTCTCAAAAACCTGCCTACGGCGGCAGGAAACTTGGGGTACACTGTCTTCCTCTGAGGGCAGTATATTTGCTACAACCAAGGGGTTCTTATCGGACCTGGCGCTCATTAATTGTTTTGAAATAATTTAACCCATTCCAGAAAAATGTATGTAGATTAGAAACACATACTGCATATAAATACACATCTCATTCTCACAATATTAATTAAAATCTTTCAACATAACTTTCAAGTTTCAATCATTTTGGTTAGTAACATATTGCATTGGGAATTCATCTGTGGGGAGATTTCCAACCTGCATTTTAAGAGTAGCCTAAACTTAAATAGATATGTGTCGTGCTTTGGGTTGAAGTAGTGGTGTATGGCCATTCCACTGAGCAGCGTACTCAGCATGGGTTACTTCAGTGAATATGCAGCTGTATGAATGGATAGTGTGTAAAAATGTCAGCAGGATAGACCACTGTGGATAAGAATGTGTGTTTGACATTATCAGTTGCTATAGGATGTCTGGTAAATGTGTGAGTGTAAATGCAGTGTGAATGTAAAGCATTTGAGCCAGAATCGGGAGCCAGGCTTTTTTTTAATCATTCATCTCCAGGTCAGGCCACTTTGTTTTCATTTGTCACAGCATACAGCCCTGTGTAGCACTGTTTTCTGCAGTAATGATTTGTTGCCGGGAAAAGTTTTTGGTAGTGTACGAAAACAACCAAATACCCTTTTCACCTCTAAAAAAAAATACAATTTTATGTTCGTGGTTCATTATGAAAGATTGATGGATTGTGTAGTAATGCGTTCACAGATGGTATTGGTAGTAATATAATGTTTAGGGAGCTTGGGTTGCAGGTTTGATTCCCAGGTCAGGAACTGCTGCTATACCCTCGAGTAAGGTATTTTACACAAAATGATTTAAAATATCTAACTTATATTTATGTATTATGTGTAAAAGATAATTATTTTATTCTCCTAAGCCTTATGTCAGAGACTTCATACCTATAATGTCAGCTACAACTATAGCAAGGTTTGCATGCCCCTGTAAAATACTGAATACATGTACGTTAGTTAAAAAAAATACACCCTTAAAGTTTTGAAAAGTTTCTTGCTCATTGCTGACACAACTAATGTACATTTATGAGAAGGATGAGCTCTTTAAGAAATTGACACCCTATGGAGAACAGGTGAAAAGTCATGTGCAGAGGTGTAGTATTCAAAGTCTTTGGTCAACACAGTTTACTGGTTTACTGTGCTGTCTGGACATTTAACCTTGCTTTGCTTGATTTTGGCAATTCTGCTCATCCTTCAACGAGCTCCTGCCTTCAGAAAATACAAATGCCACACCCTGAGAACCCAGTGTGTGCATGGAGTGCGTGTAACTCTATCCATTGAATCAGAATCCAAATACAGATGGCCATGCATTGGTTTCTGTGCAGCAGTTAGCGTGCTGTCACTTAGCACCTGTGCAGCAAGGACAGCCTTACCCACAGCAATGGCAGCGAAGGACTGAGACACAAAGACGTTTTAAGAAAGGCACAGGGGATGATGCATAACGGAGCGTGTGTGAACACGCTCCCTCAGTCTCGCCGTTACATCGCTATGCTTTCAGCGAATGCAGTCAACCGGATACATTCTTCTGAGAGAGGCTGTCTTGGCCTTTTTCTTGCATTGTCGATTAAAGATTGACCTGAAAAAGCAGAAAAGACTAAACACTTTATCTCTTTTATATTTGAGTATGATTGTTCAATTTGCCAGTGAATCAGGAGGAGAGTAGCGGCTGAATGTCTATAACGTGATGATACATGACACGTGGAGTTTGTACAATGTTATTGGATCTTCGGGCTTTTATTAAATAATAATTCAGAGGCGTGAATAAGGTCAAGGAAGGCCAAGCTGTAATTTATCTCACTGCAGAGAAGAACTGAGGAGCGTTGATGACAAGGCAGGGGAGCTCAGCGCTCGGAGGGAACGTTAGAACAGAGCTGCATTGCAGAAGCTGTGCCCGGTTTATTTGGAGGCGGGCGTCACTTACGGCAGTTTGTCTCTCTGTAAATTGGTAGCCGGGAAAGACAAACTCAATCAATCTATGTGCAATCTCTCCGTGTTCAGAGAGGAAAATGATAACAAAGGATGTCTGCTCATGAGTAAAACTGTGGGTGTGTGTGTGTGTGTGTGGGTCTATGAAGGCCAGTATCTTTCTATAAGTGTGTGTGAGAGTTTCTGTAAGTGTGCATGTCTGTAAAAGTGTGTGTCTGTGTAAAAGTGTGTGTGATTGCCTGTATGTGTCTGTCAGTGAAGGTCTGTGAGCATCAGTTTGTGTACATGCACACATGTGTCCATATGTTTGTGTCTGAAGATGTGTGTGTGTGTATGTGTCGGACGGTTGTGTATGTGTATGTGTGTGTGTGTGTGTGTGTGTGTGTGTGTGTGTGTGTGTGTGTGTGTGTGTGTGTGTGTGTGTGTGTGAAAGCATATGTCTGTGTGCTGTATTTATGTGTCTGTCAAAGAGTACATGTGTGGCTGTGTTTCTGTATTTATGAAGGTGCTTATGTAAGAACTTGTATGTATGTGAAGAGAAAAGTGTATCTGTGTATTTAAAGCCAACCACCATGTATATAAAGCACATAGCCTGTTTCTGCTTAACGCAGGACACTATGCAGATGCGGGCTTGCTTAGTACTGGGATGGGAGAAAATCTGTGTGTCTGCTGAAGTGGTGTTGCTCGGCCAGCTGAAAATAGGCTTCCCTCTGGAGCAAATGAATCCCCAGCGCGCCGAGAGGGACACTGTGCTGTAAGAGTCAGGACAAGAGCTTTGTCAAATGACAAAGTTACAAATTATCTGCAGCAACATCAACCCTGTGCTTTGTTATGAATGGAACAAATCAGAACTACTTTACTGGACTGAAGACTGAGTTGACACCATCAATTGTGTTTTCATACATTGGCCGCGCATTGTTTTAACCCATCAGCACCATTTTAAATTCATATCAGATTCATATCAGAACCTTAATGTAAAAAAAAAAAAAGAAAAATAAATCTTTTTTTTTGGAATCTACTCAGATCCTTATATAGAACACTGACAAATGGCCCCCTCTTCTGAAGACCATACCATAGATTTGCAGGAAGAATAAATTGCTTGTGGATACCTGCATCAAATATTTATTCACAAAATAGTAATTGGTTTCGTGCAGGAGTGTCTCCAAAACAGTTGTTTAATTCATCATTGAAGATGGTGTATTAGATCTCTCCTGGCCTGGGGCTGAGCATTGCTGGAGTGGAGAGTGCACTTGGCTGATAGGACTCTCAGCACCACGATTACAAATGAACCTCTTTCCATATCTGCACTGATACTCTGTCACAGATTAGAGTATTGCCAACACACGTTGTGTTAAAATAGCCAGATGACTAGAAGATACGACAGGTAAATGTCTTTAGCGGAATCACGCGTTCATACAATTCTTTTTTTAAGCCCATCATGACAAAATGGCCCTGCTTTAGAGGAAGTATGAACACTTTTTTTGTCTAATCAAGCTCATTCTTTACATTTTCCAGAAAAGTATTTTATATCCCTCAGAAATATACCCATCACATCATAAAGCATCTCATATCACCTCATTAACCGCTGGGGATGTTTCGACTGGATTCCCATCTTAGCTGCAAGATGGTGTTAAAATCTCCCATGCATACACACTTCATGGTTCACACAATGCGGTTATCATTTAAGACATAAATACACATTTTGAAAGATTTGTATCAATAACATTTGAAGAATGTTCCAAAATTAAGTACCGGAGGTAAATGATGGTAAATAAGACAATGTCAAGCAAAAATAATTTTTCAGTTGATTCATGCTCAGGTGAGAAAAGAAAAAAAAAGTTGAACAAGGTGAAGTCAAATGTTCAGCGCCATTTTTTCCTGTAAGTTTGCATCCAAATTTGAACTCTGAATCATCTTATAACCAAATTTTAATTCTGAGATTTTTGTTGAACATTTGTTTTTTTTTCTGTTTAAGGTAGCACCAACATCTAACCAAGCAGTACTCGCGCAGACACACAAAGGCAAACACGGCCAGCCATACCAGAGAGCTTTCCTCAGCGTTCTCTCGTCCTCGGTTTGACTTTTACGCCATACTTTAACCTAACCCCACCCCCATCTGCACCGATTCCACAGCTGGACATTAAAGGGGAAATTGTGCTGTGCAATAAAACGCCTTCTGTTTACCCCCCCACCCCACAGTCTCCTCTGGCCTGCCTCCTTCATTAAGCCTTTACTTTAGCCCGGCTCGTTGGAGCAGCATTGATCTGCTAACCGCTGCTGTGGAATCCCTAATGCAGATCCGCAATAAATAAATAAAAAACACGTCCCGAGCGTGGGGCTCGACCTGCCCCCCGGGGTCAATCACCCTTCTGTGATTATTACTGTTAGTCCTATTGACTGGCTCAGCTACATAAATAATTTCAACAGTTCTGTTGACTCATTGCATCTATGATGGCGCATTCGATGGCAGGCCACTTACATTTACATTAAGCGGACGCTTTTATCCAGAGCGACTTGCACAGTTAACATTCCTACACACCATCCATTTATGCAGCTGGATATTTACAAAAAGCAATTTGGGTTAAGTATCTCTCCCACTGGGCCCACCACCCCTGAGTTTGAGGACCAGCTCCTTCACCATTATACTGCACTTCTGCCATTGTACTAAATGTGTGTCAGAGATGTGACTTGGACCCATGCCTCCAACTGGAGAGCAGCAAAACACAATTACAATGGTAGGGTTAAACCCCTTGAGTGTGGTCCCTTACACTGCTCAGCCATCCTGACATTTAGATTATTGGTTATTGGCTGCTGTTGTCTGTCACTCTTCTGTGTGACTGACAACAGCAGCCAACCCCCCAAAAAACAAAATTAGGGTTCACTGTGCCTAGCACACTATATTAGCATTCACTGTGCCTTGGACACTGTTCTTTTCCTGTGATTGCCATTCAGTTCAGCTCTTATTCTACATCTGAATTTTCAATGAGCGGGAATGGAGAGCAGTCTCACAAATGGTTTATGATATTCGTATTAGACCGGTGTCGTGGTCTGTAAACACACCAAGGTGAGTGATCAGGTGTCCTTGGAATAATTGGAATTGCCATTTTTATTAGATTGAATGATGCTGAAAGTCAAATGAGCCAAAATGAAGTTATTCCCCGCATGGCATTTTTTTTTTTTGCAGACCTCTCTTAACCTTTGTCAAGACATGACGTATTCATTATGCATTGATTGCAACTATATGGATAAATGGAGCAATTTACCTTTGTCCCCTAAAGGACTATATTGATTTTTATGAAAATGAGTTCAATGGCCCACATTAGTTATGCCGATGAGAGTCAGGCTGGAGTATCTGCAGAATCATAAGTTCACAAACACACAATTATGTGTATGACAATTATCCCCTGGTAGGCCCCTAAATTTTAAGCAGTTTGACCTTGGCAGCTACAATAACATACTTATGGAAATAAAATAAATAAATAAATGCAAATTTTCTTGGCCATACTTTTTTTTTTTAATCCTTTAATTCGTCAGCTGTGTTCCACAGTTCAGGAGCTTGTAAGTCAGCAAACACTGTTGCGACGGGCTAACGCGGTTTAGATTTAAGTGATGTTTGAGAAATGCTGTCTTGCAGAGTTTACATCGTTAACTAGCAGATTATAACGAATGCATACACTTATATAAGTGAGATGTGCCTGTCCATTTAAAGAGATGGGCCATTGTAGAGGCGCTTGGGGTCCTGTTTTTATATCGGTGACTTATCAGAAGTGCCAGGGGGCGTTATTTGGCAGATCCTAGGTGTTATTTAGAGCTTAGGCAAATTAATTAGCTTAATTTAAATGCTGTTTAGCGCACTAAACTAAACCTTTTGTTAACAATGCGCACCGACAGCTGGGACACTGCCTTAGACCTGAGTGGAATGCGCCATTAATTTTGCTGCAGTTCATTCGTGGAGAGTAAACCCTTCAAAGGAATCTGAGACGAGGGCAGGACAATGTTACTTGGAATTTCACAAATTCTCAGTTCACAGAAGGACAGTACACAATAGTGTTTGTCCTCATTCTACCGGCTTCTCAAGGTACCACAGCGAACCGTATGACAGAGCCAGCTGACTGGTGGGTAAGGAGGGGAATGTCACTGCATCATCAAAGTCTCTGGACAGACATGATCTATGCCTGTACCTTTTTTTAAGTTATTAAAAAATATATGTTTGATTCGGTAATAACACTACTGAACTGCACTTGCTGGTGTTGGGTAGGCGGGAGGCTTTAAGATTGTCCGCTCAGGTTTATGCGTTTGTGGAATAGACTTGGTGCAAAACTGATTTTAGTGATTGTTGTGGTTGGTCTTGTGTAGTTCTCCCATATTCTCTCTCTACTTCTTTCTCTCTCTCTCTCCCATATTCTGTCTCTCTCTCTTTCTCTCTCTCTCTCTCTGCGAATGCTCTGTACCTGTAGTGCTATCGTTAGCGCTCACAGGAAACACCATGCTGATTTGCACGCTCGTAGCGACTGCACTTGTGAATGCTCTCGTTTGCAGCTGTCACGAGAGACCTGACATAGTTTCCTTCCATGGAACTTTCTTTTATTTTCTGGTTCTTTTTTTCACACCACTTTGTTGAGCTCAGGTTAATCTTTCAACCTAAATTCTTCAGTTGGCCGTTGTCATGCTCCTTGCCAACGAAGATGTATTTTCTGCCATCTGTACAAGAAATTTAAATGGATTGCATACGATGGCTATATATATATATATATATATATATATATATATATATATATATATATATATATATAAAGAGAGAGAGAGAGAGAGAGAGAGAGCCAAAACATCACATTTCAAAATATGTAATATCTGCTTGATGCTTGTGTGAACTGATATGCTTGTGGTTTAAAACCCCCTTTGACCTGCTTTTTTAACTTTGTACAGGTAAGAGTGAAAATCACTGTATTTACTGTGGTATCCATTATTGTGCCAAGGTGTAATATATAAATTAATACATATGGGTAATGGACTTGGTGAGCACTCTGGTGAGTTTTAGTACCCCAGTTTCAACAGCAAGGTCAGTCAGTGCCTAGCCCAGTGCCTGAAGTCTTGTGTTCGTGTTTCCACAGACTGCACATCCTTCAGAGAGCATAGCCCTCTTCACTGAAACCACTGAGAAGTGGCTCAACCACAGCTGGCTGCTGCTTTCCATGGTGAATTATACTGCACTAGCCATGCCATGCTGTTTGCTTTGTGGTTCAGTGCCTTGCTAGATTACCATTAAGTATGCCCATGATTGTATGACTGAACCACTATGCTTGATGAAGGCTATTCGTTTCGAAGGGGTAAAAAGTCACAGGGTGAGATACTGTGGATGTACAAATGTCCAGCTTTAGCCTGATTGTGGAAATAGGTCTAACAGAGGATTTTGACCAGAGGTCCTCACGCCTGGTCCTGTAGACCCATGGGGTATGCTGGTTTCTGTTATTGCTCAGCGCTTACTGACCAATGAAAACAGCTGATTATGCAGCTAACCCGATTTCTTGGTTCAGAACATGCAGTGGAATGTCAGGAAAAACTGAAAAGCAGCGCACACTGCAGCACTCCAGGACCTGCTTTAGACACACAGTTACGCAGTGACCGACAGCTGTTCCAAAAGGCAATCCTTGTCACTTGACATAATTTTTACTCGTAAATCAATTTTTGCAGCAAAGAATGTTGTCCAGAAACTGACAGTAAGTTCAATTCCAATTTAAGAGGGTCCCTGTGAGGAGGCAGTCTTTCCTTTGATGGCGTTGTAAATGAAAGTATCCCTGCAGATACCTATCTTCTGGTCCCATGTACGTGTCGGTTCAGAAAGTGTTCTCATAATCTGTTCTGACAGTTTGGTTCAAGGCCACAGTACCTGAAAAATGAACACACCCCAAACTAACCATCATGTAATTGTTATGCGCCTCTCTCTTCCCTGGGCTCATTACAGTAATATGTAAAAATTGAGAAAGGGACTGAGAAGCTTAGCCTAAAGTGTGATGATGTGGATGTACATTACTCAGGTAAAACCCCACAGAGGAGGGCCCCCAGCTCCCCAAACTTGCAGTTGAGTGGTGGCAGAGAGGTGACTTATCAGGATCAGCCTGGGTTCTGAGCCAGGCTCAGTGCAGTAACTGATCTGGACTGGCCCAGGTTCTGAGCCAGGTTCAGTGCAGTGACTGACCTGGACGGCCCGGGTTCTGAGCCAGGCTCAGTGCAGTAACTGACCCGGACCAGCCCAGGTTCTGAGCCAGGCTCAGTGCAGTAACTGATCCGGGCCAGGCCAGGTTCAGGGCCTGGCATAGTGCTCTGTTTCACAGAGTGTTGCTTTTTTGGACATTTTTCATAACTACACAGAGTGTTGCTTTTTTGGACATTTTTCATAACTACCACACACACACACACACACACACACACACACCACACACACACACACACACACACACACACACACACACACAATGAAATAAATGCCCTCAGTGGCTGACAAACAAGACAAGCGGGACAAACTATGAAAGCAATATTAAAGAAAAAGGTTCAAAATGAGACTCAACACTGGCAGAGAAGAGAAGCGCTGGAGATCTAAAACACTGTACCACGGCAACTGACCTTTCTGAAAGACAGAAAAACACAGTCTCTACTTCAAAATGTCCTGCCCCTATATTCCTCACCTCCTGGCCTCACAAGTCAGGTGGATGGAGGGGAATAAAGAAAAAAAAAAACAAAGCAAACAACGGGAAGAAGGGTGAGGACCACACACACAGCAGACAGTATAAAAACCAAACCTGGGTACCTTTCTGTGATGATGTTTCAGAATGACCAGAATAAACAGCCAATAACAACACATGTAAAGAGACCTGCAAACACACTTACATCACTCTGTTAATTATAAAATAGTTTTGGACAACATCATGTCCCCAAGATATGGGTACAAAGGGTCAGTATGTGTAGGCCTCCTGCGTGACCCCACATAATGCTTAACATGGAGCACCATTCTCAACACGTCAAGAGGAGATAATTAAAGCTACTTTAATTAGCTGGTTCAGGCAGACAAGTCACCCTCAGGCATGATCAGTAAGGTTGTTAAATTGGTCATTGCTTTTTTCAAAACGGGACATCCGTATTATATTGTTGCCTCCACTGATAATGTTTTTCTGTATTTTTGTGCTGTAATGTATAGATGAAAATGAAAGATTATCTACACATATTTACACAGACCCATTCTCAGGCAGTCTTTATTTTTACCATAATTACCTGCCTTCTGTTCTTTATTCTTGTCCTAGAGTGTGTGGAAGAATAGTGTATTACTTAAATGTTATTTCTTAGAAGAATAAATATATCATGTTTTGAAATGTTGCATACTATAAAGTTACTTTGCGCTGGATCTGAAAATGTATAAACTGTTGTCTCACTGGTTTATTAACCTGCAAGGACACGCAACATAAAATAAAGAAGGTCATGGGTGTATTTATGACACATTTACTATCCATTACAACTTAATCACTATCCTTTCAGATAAAGGCTTCTTGGAAAACATAGCCTCACCAGATATGAGCAGACCAGATCCATAACTCTGTTCATTCATTCCGGACTCATTCAACATTCATCCTTAACTTTAATTAAAAATAGATGCCAGGCGTTTTATTTCAAAGGGGAATTAGGGTAAGTATTGACTGAACTTTCTGAACTATATTTTTGAAGATACAAAGAATACTCGTCTATTTCCAGTTATTTTCTAATTTAATTATTTTTTAAATTCTATTTGTATATTTGTATTTGAACTGCCTGTATGATTTATTTAAAGTCTTCCGCATTCGCTGTTTTTGATGGTCATCATTTTTTAATTGATCTTTTTGCTCAGTGAGGATCGCAGAATGCAACGAAAGACAAAATGAGAGGAAAGAAGCCATGAAATGAAATGGTCACAGAACTCTTGAAAGTCGAGTGCTCTTAGGCATCGTGGGTTTGATTGACTGTGTGCATAATGGAGTTGTTGAGCTGCAAAATGCTTCAGAATAAACTGCTGACGTGGTACTTTCTGATCACAGACATGAGAGAGAGAGAAAGAGAGAGGGGGAGAGAGAGAGAGAGAGAGAGAGAGAGAGAGAGAGAGAGAGAGAGAGAGAGAGAGAGAGAGAGAGAGAGAGAGAGGGAGAGAGGGAGAGAGAGAGGGAGAGCGATGTCTGTCACTTTATCATCTGTGCCCAGCGCTTATTGTAGCAGTGATCACTACACCACATGGAAGCTCACGCGCTGGCCGGATTCCCTCGGGGAGTCGGTGGTGGGTTTGCATTTACCTTTGCCCTGTGACCTTTATCCTCTGACTCACCTCCACCTCCTTCACCTCTGACTGTCCTGTATGGGGAGCTGAATTAGTGAAGCGTGGTGCCGCAGGCAACAGAGGCATATGAGAGGCTGTGCCTTTCCTGCTTCACCAGCTGCCTGCCTTCCCCTTCTACTGTCTGCATTAGAGGGTTTATTATTATTATTATTATTATTATTATTATGCCAGAATTGAAAACAATTCTGAAAGCAGTTCTCGGAATTTCAGAAAAAAGGCTTCATCGGCGATCACCTGAATGTGATTGATTTTGAATTTAATTTTGAATTTTAGTTTTTGATAAATTTTATAGGATTAACAAAATGACAGACTTGTTTTTAAAAACTTTCTTGTTTCTTTTGTTATACCTCCTGTGTTTGTTCCTAACTAAATTGGTCTTTCCTAATCTATAAATTCCATTCATGCTTTTCAGGTTGCGCTAGTTAAGTTAATTACTTGGCAAGTGAAATGAAAGATTAATCACTCTGAATGGCCTTAATTGACCCTTAGTCACTGCTAAGGATGCTGAACAACATAAAGACAAATGTACTTTTTAATTCCACCATCTCACTTCACCCAACCAACAACACATAGTATGGTCTCCGACTGTCACATTACATTGAAAAATACCTCTGCAAAAGGACAGACATGTGTACTCTTACAGACATTAAGCATTCCTCTCTCAACTCAGGCTTTGTACAGAAATGTGAAAGGGAGCTGTCTCATGAACCCCTACTAAGGCGGAGCTATGTTCCCCTGCTTGTGATTTGCTGAGCTGAACCACTCATAAAAAGGTTCCTCCACAGGCAGTGGGGTCATTGGTCTAAATCATCAAGTCACTGATAATCTATGGTGTCTCCTCCCATTTATGGCTGAATGAAACCTCATTCCCCCTCACTGGTGTGTTGGCTGTTTTCTTCTCTTGATCTGACGGCTGATGCTGTGGTGATGAGCACAGCTCATGAATTCATTTGGGCCTTCAAGATTTGCAGAATAATAGCGGGAACGCATGAAAAAAAAGAATGAAAACAAATTAAATTAAGATACATATTTGTGTACTGAGCTGCCCGGGCTGCAATAAATCACGAATGTTTGTGTTTCTTTTCATATAAAACTTGTTATATTATGAATGACAGCAATAATAACTTGAGTTAGGATCTGTTTGTCAGTTTATTAGCTTTATCTAGATGTTTGCGGTGAGTTGGAAGTGGCTGCTACTCAGATTTAGCTTGTTAATTTAATAGCTCGGCACTGACAGTTGGCAGCAGAGGAGGGGAGGGCAAGGATTACCCTGAATGAACCCTGTTTAAATGCATTCCACATTCACCCCTGCACACTCAAATCAATGGGTGGTAGTTTCTGTCAAATTGTGAACCCCAGTAAAACACACCCCGTATTCATCCCTACACAGTGGGTGGTACTTCCTGTCAAAATGTGAGCACTCTGGAGGGCCTGCCGGAGTTAGCGTCGCCACAGACTAATCCGCTAACAGCTAATTTGCTGACACACCAGGCTGCCCTCTGGTAATGTACATGACAATTAGCGCTTAGCTACATTTGTAACTTACACAGTGTCAGATTTCAAATGTTGGGGGGAAAAAAAGAGGAGTTAATGGTCTCTCACAAATGAAGCTAACACTTTGGGTGAGGTTAATACCCACCCCCCTCCAAAAAAAAAAGAAATAATTAAGTAAAATGAATATAAAAACTCCTGGGCTTACCAAATGAAGTTAATAATGAGAGAGGCCTATTTCCTGTTGAAGCCATTCTCATAAGGAAATGGTGCTAAACCTAGCCCCGCCTCAAATTCCCCTGTAACTACTTAAATCAATATCCATAGGGTAATACATTAATTAATAAAGTGGCTTATGAATACTGTAATACTACACTGAGTGCCATCATTACATTTTTCCTTTTTTATTTATTTTATGTTTTTGCTTTCTCTCATTTAATTCTTTCCGATGCTGATTTGCAAATTACTCGTCTGAATTAGTGGGTCCTATGCAAATGCATTCAAATGTGTTGTATATTCATAGGGTCAGAGAGGTGTGATGAACTGTATAAATCATGTCAAGCAAATTTGTCACTATGCTTTTTTCCCCTGAAAAAAAAACCCACCCCACCACTCCAAAGTCAGCTTTATTGGATTATTTAAACAGGCTGCATCTGTTATCTACAACAGCCAGCAGCCAGACCTTGAAAACGCATTGAAAACTGTACTTGTGTCTTTTAATATTTCTCTCACAGACACAGACCGAATGTACAGGACGCTTGCTGTGCGTTTGCGTAATGTACAGATGCTTAATACCTGGGACAGTTCAATTAGTCAGCAGTGTATGGAAGTATAATTGCCTCCGAGAGATTAATCAGATTAGGATAGGTCTAATCTCCTCAGCGCTATTGATTGTGCGCTGTTGTAACATACCCAACGCTCTGGGAGAGTGAATCAGAAGCATGGAAAGCCACTTGTTTCTGCAGCGCCTGTGGAGATATCTGTGGAACCCTGATCTATATCAGCTAAGCAGATTATCCCCAGGGTCTTTCAGGAAGAAGGAGGTGAGCTGACAGGAAGTGGTATGGGAGCAGACAATAATTAGGAGATGAGGAGACAGTAAGCAGATGATGATGAAACAGGAAGGAGGAGACGAGCAGACAGGAAGTAGGAAATGAGAAGACAGTAAGCAGGAGGTAAGCAGACCAGAAGGACGAGATGAGCAAACAGAAAGAAAAAAAGCTTGCTCTTCCAAAAACACATCCACCTCTAATTACAGGTTTACTTTTTTCCCTTTGTCTTTCAACGACTACTCCTCCACCCTTCATTTCCTTCTCCACAGCTCCTTCTCCTTTTCATTTTTTTTTAAATTTCAGTAAAATCCCTAAATGCTGAGGAACAGCACAGAATAAAAAAGGAATAAATAAAACATGAAACATGTGGATGCAAAGACCAGCTGTCCTTAAAGGGAAAGTCATTTCAAGTCTAAAAAACATTTTTTTTTTATCTTACACAATTAGTTACTAAATTATTAAATTCATTGTTGTTAATATCTTCCTCTTTCTCATTTTTGCATTTCATCAATTATAGTAAGATATGATGCGTGTAATGCTTGTTTTGATCAATTGTGCCATAATTTCAGTGTTGGCAGTGAGTAGAGCAGTTGGCTCTGTTTATTTATGAGGCTATTTTGATGATGGTAATGTGTGCAGGCTAATGGAAATGAGGAAAACAAGTGACAGTTTTATCAATTGCTTTATGTATCATGGAAACTATGTCTGTATAAAGCAGATAGACTAGTTTTCCCAATGTAATTTAAATTAAAATCCAAAAAGTTAAAAAAATCAATTAAAATCATTTAATCATAAAAAACTTATTTAATAAAATAGAAGTGATATTTACACTTAAATGTTCAAGTTAAGTTTCTGAAACAACATGAGATCTAACAGATTTGGAAAGAGATCTACTTGTTGGTGCCAAATTTTCAGGTGTGCCAATCATTGTCAAAAAACATGACTGCACACCAAACAAGGAAAACCTGCATCAAGAAAGAGGAGAAGTTTAGAAAAGTCAAAGCTCACTGTCAGGATCTGGCAGACACTTTTGGCTGCCAAAAAAAACCACTGAATCTACACCTCTGTGACCCAAACTGAACACAAACTGTGTGTTCTGAGCTTGACTGATCTTGCTGATATTTAAGGTAGAGTTGTCATTCAAATAGTCATTGCACCCAAAGCCGGTGAGCAATAATGCATAAACTGGAATAATAAGCTCAAACCATGCACCCCTGAAGATCAGAAGAATTTAACATGGTCTGTTGAGTCATCTTTTACTCCTTTTCCTGCATCTAGATGGCTTTATGTTTGGAGAATCCCAAAGGAAGCCTCTAAGACTCATTGCTTGTTGTGGTTCAGTTTATCTTATTGGTATCTTGGTTATCTCACTGGAGTCATTGGGTATGATTTCTACTCATGGTGTAATTACGGCCAAGGAATATGATGCCATTTCAGAAGCCCAGGGTCATGTAATGGCGTAAACATTGTTTCGTCAAGATATCCCTCCCATATTCTGAGACACTAAGCCTCCATGCCCACTGCTAAACTGATTCAAAAGTGGTTTTGTGAACAGCAGGATAAAGATGAGCACCTTCCATGGCCTCACCAGTCACAGCTCACAGTTAAAGATGTTTGAAGCTTAATGGGAAGGTGTGGAACATGGAGAGTAGACTGGATTTCCACCTCCTCCATCTTTCAAAGCCCTGTGGGCATTCTCTCTTGTATAGTGGTACTCTAATACAGACTGAAACTTTTCTGAGGGCCAAAGGCAGCCAAACTTTTTTTTTTTTCTATTAATACATGTGCATAAATGATGGTTTGTTTCAAACATTTTCTCTGTGATGAAGATAAGGAAGAAGTGGAACATAATATATGAGTGACCATGAGTAAAGCCGTCAGTTGTGATTATTTTTTAAGACCATTTGGTATCTTTATGGTGCTACTATGGTGGACAGGAGAAGGAGGGAAAACAGGGGGAGAAGGAAAGGGGGAGATAGAGGAGGATGAGGAGGAGGAGGAGGAAAACACAATGAATGGAAAGTCGAGTCCAGTCAAACTTTCCATATGGGGCGTTTAACCTTGATCTGTGGGACAGGTTGGGGTTGGGATGTGGGGGGGAGTGTGTGGTGGTGTGAGCATCACTGTGGAGGGACCTCTGGGACCCCCCCTCCACCGGCCCATTCCTCACCTCTCTGGCCCCTGCAGCAGACAGACTCTAAAGACCACAGGGCTCCAGGGACCCAGGGGGGCCGCTGATCTCAGCTCTGATTAATGGGACAGAGAGTATCCCTCCGGCTGGACTGTTCTCTCCCAGCCTTGCCTCTCTCTCTCTCCCAGCCCTGCCTCTCACCCACCCAGCCCTGCCTCTCTCTCTCCCAGCCCTGCCTCTCTCTCTCCCAGCCCCGCCTCTCTCTCTCCCAGCCCCACCCCTCTCTCTCCCAGCCCCCTCTCTCTCTCTCCCAGCCCCGCCTCTCTCTCTCCCAGCCCTGCCTCTCTCTCTCCCAGGCCTGCCTCTCTCTTTCCCAGCCCTGCCTCTCTTTCTCCCAGCCCCGCCCCTCTCTCTCTCCCATCCCTGCCTCTCTCTCTCCTAGCCCCGCCCTCTCTCTCTCCCATCCCTGCCTCTCTCTCTCCTAGCCCTGCCTCTCTCTCCCAGCCCCACCCCTCTCTCTCTCCCAGCCCTGCCTCTCTCTCTCCCAGCCCCGCCCCTCTCTCTCTCCCATCCCTGCCTCTCTCTCTCCTAGCCCTGCCTCTCTCTCCCAGCCCCGCCTCTCTCTCTCTCAGCCCTGTCTCTCTCCATGGCTCAGCCCCGCTCTCTCACACTCCACCCTCAGGGACCTGGTACGAGTAAACAGTATTTACACAACGCTACTGCTCCATCGCTGCCTTTCATTCATTATACCGGGCACCTTCCCTGAATGTCACCTACATGCACTAACAAACCAAAGTGAAAAAATTTCCATTTTTTCCACAGACATGTGTGTTTTGAGAAATTTCTCATGTGGAAAAGGTGGTAGTAAAATGTGAAAAATGAATTTTACATGTGTGAGTCCTACATGTGAAATGATGATGTCACATGAAGTTCAACTGGTGAAATTTCAAGAGACATGTATGAAAAATTATGTTTGTGATTTTCACACGGAGGTGTGTGTGTATGGGGGGGGAAGGGGGTTGGGGCTGTGACAAGGGGGTGAGTGTGTGTGTGTGTGTGTGTGTGTGTGTGTGTGTAGGGGTGGCTAGCGGTGGGAAAATTAAAACTTTACATGACCTAAAGTCCATTAGCAGGGCAACATTTATGGAAGACAATCACTTTCCTAATCACACCATATTTTCCAGAGAAAGCAGTGAAGGCTTGTGCTTCTCCCCTCTGTGTATTTACTTAATATCACCGTTAAAATATGGACTCTCGTCCTGAGGGACACCAGATTTTGAGTAATTATTCTTCATAATTAGTGGTCTGAAGTGCATCTGATTAAGCTGTGAGGTACTTGTTGACTAATTAATTTTGGACCCAGATCCACTTGCATATTAACATGGGAGCTGGTGTGAGTGATCATGTGTCATTTATAATGCTCAGTGTATATATCAGAGCAGGGCGGAGGCAGCAGGTTGAAAACCACCTGCTGTAAACTGAGCAGCTCTGATTCCCCATCCCACTGCTGCTCGAATGCCCTTTACAGGGGAGCACGGGTCCTTCTGTCAGCGCTGACAGATTCCTCACAGAGACGCCACCTTGCTCTTCCCGGCAACTGCCCCTGGGCTCGGGGACAGTCTCCCTGTGGACAGCAGAATGGCTGAGACAGCACCACCTTTTAAGAAACCAAACTTACGACACACTTTTATTGATTGGTTTTTTAATGTCCTTAAATTTTCTTTCCTTCTATCGATTCCTTTATCACAATCGGTATGTTGTAATCACTTTTCTTATCTGTAAATGGCAACAATTTATCTTGTACTGTTTTGATGTTTTATTGATTGTTTTATTGCTGCTTGTGCTATCTGGGTTGGAGGGTGCTATATGGAATGAATGAATGAATGAATGAATGGATGGATTAATGGATGGATGGATGGATGGATGGATGGATGGATGGATGGATGGATGGATGGATGGATGGATGGATGGATGGATGGAAAAGTGTTTGTATAACTTTCTTAGATTTAAAGGCCTAAAGAACCAGGGAATCTGATTGGACCCTGTAGATTTCAGAGGATGGATTTCATTGGCTTAGGCAGTTAATCAGTTAACACGCCCACTGAGAAAACTGTCACTTTAGAACATACGATTATGGCCTTGTCCTTTAACTATGCACTGCTTCACATCCATCTGCAGAGAGGCATTATGTTTTATCTCTGTTAAAGAAACTGTTTTTAAAATTTCATAATCTCTGCAAATGCTCATTTATTATGCCTCAACACATTTCTTTTAAAGACAAGAAAAATGGATTTGATTATGTATTCATTATCTCTGCTTTCCAAAACCTCTAATATTAATCAGAAACAGCATGGCCTTATAATTTTCCTGGACAAATGAATTAGGGAGGCAGCATGTTTGGGGTTTATTTTTGGAATGGGAAATAGTGGGACAGCGGAATTTACCAAGCAAGCTTTCTTTTGTTTGAGCGAGTGAATGAATGTATGTGAGTTACAGAATTACTGAGTCTGTATAAGAGAGTGGGTTTACTGTGTAAATGACTGAGTGTGTGTGACTGAATGAGTATGAATGAGTGAGTGAGTGAGTGAGTGAGTCAGTGCGTGTTGAATGATTGCATGTGACTCAGTGAGGGAGTTAGTGAGTGATTGAGTGAGTGAATGAG